>VZRX01002087.1:62828-92632 GCA_013398075.1 Notiomystis cincta
AAAGCGCTCGTTGTTTTCCTTGGTGGTTATTGCTGTATGAACAGCTTCCAGAAAGTTCCTGAACATTCTTATCTTGAAGGTTCCTAAAATTCTTGTGTGGTTATTTTGTCTACGTCCAAAGGTGTTTATGGTAGGGGTTTGTGTTGTGTGTGTGTAAGGCTCCCCATTTTTCCAGATGCCACTAGGTGCTGCTGCAATCCAAGTAATTTAAAAAAATGGGAAAATACCATTTTGCCCACAATTCTCATCAGATTTATTTGTGGAGTTTTTCTTGTTTGTTTATCTTTGGTTTTAATTTTTTGGTTGTTGTTGTTGGCTTTTATTTTAAAGGGTCATAATCTTCATTATTTTCTAGTTTGTTCACGTTGGAGACAACGAGAGCGAGCTGGAATCAACAACAAGCGCTGCACTAAGACATGTCCTGAACTCGGCAGCCGCTCTGGGCAAGGAACATAGAATGCCGCTGGAATACAAAGCTCGGGAGCAGGTGAGTTCCTGTGGCAACAAAGCCGATTTTCGGAGCTCTTTTGCAAGTTGTCACTCGCTAAGTTGTAAGTAAGAACAGCACTCAGGGTCGTTAGCGGAGCAGTCACAGCGGGCTGGCAGACTTTGTGCCTCAGGGGATGCAGTGATTGCTGCCTGTGCTGCGGAAGAAACATATTTCCCTGTTACTCACTTATAATTTTAGCTGCTCAAAGTCTTTTTATTTGTATTATTGCTGGTTTTCCCTTTTATTATTGAGACACCGAATACATTATGATCAGTCTCAGCCCCCAGGCTGTGTGTAAAGCCCTGTAAGGAGGTTTAATGGAAATTTGATCAGCTGTTTGGCAATGAATGTCGGAAATTCAGTATACTCACACAAAGGAGTGTTCTTTTTGATCATTTAAAAGTTAGAAGCTTCTCATTTGGAACATTCTTTAAGGCTTGCTTAAAAATGAGATTCGGGAAAAATTTTAGGATGAAAGGAAATACAGTATTTTTTAAAATCACAAGTATTTTAAATGTTGCAGTGTTGTAAGCACGTTTTCATGTCCTTATTTTATCATCACACTGAGCTTTGCTTTACCCACCCACTTTGTGCACAGAACATTTTCTATTCTCATTTCCTATAAGCACAGCAATTACAGTGGGTTCATTTCACAGATTTTGCTATAATGAAGGGCAGAAATGGGCTTGGAAAGAATATTTAAAAGGGAAGCTTGGGGCTACTGAAAAGGAGGATATACATGAGTATACCCTATGTTAATATTACATCCACCTTTCCACCCCTCACCTCTGTGATAACATCTTTAAGAATTATTATCAAAACTACATCCCACATACAATTTTCAATTTAAACAACTAAAGTAAACTGAAGGAAAAAGTTCCCCACACCAAAACTAAGACACAGCCACTGCCTGAAAGGGAGAACCAGGGTAGAGGGACCTTTTAGCAACACCAGTGGGACTTCACCTGAAGCTGCATGTCTTGTCTTTCCCAGCCCTCCACTTTTAAGGAGAATTAGGGAAATTCTTGACTGTCGTAAATTGAGAATTAATCTGAGATCAGTGGTGAGAGCACAAAGATGCACTAAAGGCTCAAATGGGACAATCTGAGGAAGTTTGTTTAGACACTGGTAATAAACACTATTCCTGAAAGGCTGAGATTGACATTTAATTGCAGTAGGATATTTTAGTAAGAAATTTACAAACTGAGCAGGTGCTTATTTTTAAACACATGAATGAGAATGGATTTGTTGAATTTACTTATCCTCTGAACTACAGCCTGGGTGAATCTGTATGAGACAAGTGAACTGGTGAACATGCCTAAAAAAAGGTAGAGAATCTGCCTAGTAAACCAAATATCCTGAGATCTGACCATGCAGCTGACGCCTTACAGGCAGATTTTGTGTTTGGTGACTTCTGACTGGAGCAGTTCTCCAGTTACATTATCTCCAGAACTGATTCAGATTCCCCTACTCTTGAAACATCTCTTTTAGACTGTGTTACATTAAAACTTGCTCGTTTGTTTGGAGCAGAATATCACAGTTGGGATATTGCAGTGATATATAACAAACATTTAAAAAGTCAAATATGTTCATTATTTCTAAAAGAGTTCTTTTGTTGTCCTTTTTTTTTTCTGAAACTGTGGTTTCATTTAGAGGCTGGATGAACATCATGTTAAAGAATGAGATTATAAATTAGTTAAGCAATTAATACCTCTTCCACTTCCCCTGCAACAAGCAGTGTCCATGACATTCAGTTCATAAATCACAGACTAATTCAGTTTTGAGGTCCCTTTTGTACTTTATTTTAATTAGCTTTAGCCTTACTACTAAATCAAGCAAGGCAATCCTGACATATATCCAGCATTTTGCTGCTTTGCAGACAGAATGTATCGTTTCTTATTTGGAAATTCACACTTTTAAATCATGTATATATTCAGCAAACCCTCCTGATGATTCTATTTAAAAAAAATTAAAGGTCCACATTACCCCTATAAAATCATGTGAGGTTGAAATATTTAACATGGGAATATGACTTCTGTGCTAGAACAAAAGCAGGTAATTTCAGAATATAGAAACTAAGACTAATAATTTCAGGGTTTATGAAAATTCATATTTTTTTTCTATAATGTCTTTTTTTCCAGAAAGCTGGGAACAACAATTTCCCATTCTCTTCTCATGACAACAGACACGACATATGCAATGCAGCAGAGTATTTTGACTTGGTAAGTACCCAGCACTGAGACAAATCAAGCAACTTCAAGTCTATTGGTCTGCCAGAGATAAAACACAGCATCTTTTCTGTGCCCTGCAAAACAAAACAAAACAAAAAAAAAGAGATGCTAAAACTTTTGAGAAGAGAAAAATGTAAATAGCTAAGGAAAATACACTTTTTATTAATATAGGGCTGGGACTTCTCTGAGACTGTCACAGGTGTACAGCAGCTCACACAGTCACTGAGAGTGGCACAATCCAAAGGGAAGAAAAAAGCCATGCTTTGGGTCTCTGACAGGCATTTTCTAATATTCCTGTTTTGGTTTTGAACCCAGTTAAATGCCCTGTTAGTCTGCTAAAAGCGATTTGCCTTGCAATGGATTTTCATAGAGATCTCAACCTCTTGTAATTCACAGTCCCATATATTTTGTTCAGAGTCATCTTTATCATAAATTTAACCAAAATCCATAGGATACCCACAAGATGTCTCAAGAATGCATTCTTTTCAAACCCACATGTCTTTGCAGTACACCTGTTTAAATGTGCCCTGCAGAAGCCACAACCTTGACTGGAATTTAAATTGTTTGGGGCTTTTCTGTATAGGCAACAGTTTCATGTTCCTCCACTCTCCTTAGACTGTTGATATCATTCCAAGCAGCAAAAGAAATAGTGCAGTTCACAGGATAATGAGTGAAGGAGGAAGCAGTGAATTGTGATGGAGGGAGTCCATCTGACTTTGGGCTCTGTCAGGCCTGGACTTTTTGGAATTCATTATTCATGGAGTAACCTCCATTTCTGTGCACTTTGTGCAGTGTCTCATAGTTTTAGAGATTCTGATCAACCATAATTCCTGCAAGCTATGGAGTGTGAAAATCAGGCTCTGTCTCTCTGTGTTTGGACACACAAGGGACAGCATTGAAGATTCAGATTTCATGGTCTGTCTCAGTTTCTTTATTGCAGTCCAAACCTAGAATTATTAACCTATTTCTTTGGGTGCCTCTGAAGATTAATTTAGCCAAGTGCAGCTAAATAGCCTTGAGTAGATGGTGTGCTACAGAAATGCAAAGTAAAAGTGGTTTATTAGCATTGAGAGATGGAAGGTCAGCAGATTTCCCATTATATATGCAACCAAAAATGTTCATACAGGCAAGTCTGACAATATTATTTTTAACTTGCTAAAGATCAGCCCTGAGTTCCTGAAATCACTGTAGTAACAGCTTCGTTCACTTCCCAGTGGGGTAGTGACTGCTACAAGATTCATCTGTGAAGCTGTGACTGGAAGTCATATGTTTGCATGAATTTTTCTTTCTTTTCTTTTTTTTTTTTTTCCCAGGGCATGGGCCTGAGGAAGTTGGATCCAGAGAAACGGAAACAGAACTCTCATAACTTCTTAGAGTGGTCTCAGGCACCAGACCGGAGCAGCAGCGATGACTTTGTAACTGTTTATCAGTCCACATTTGTGATAGACAAGACCCCTGGAAACGAGAGCCTGTGTAGGCGCTACCCGAAAGACCACACCCAAAACCAGTGCAGAGACAAACTTTCTCCTGAGGATGAAAAAGCCCTGCAGCCATACAAGCCATCTTAAGTAGCAAAACACCTCTGGAGCACTGACCTAACAAATCGGAAGTGTCACTACTCAAAACAATGATGAAGAAATAAACATTTGTGTGAAGTGCACGTGGCAGTACGGTTGAGAGTTCTTTGTGATCCACAACCTTACCTTACTCTGAAACACTTTACTACACTAAAGCTTTAAAGAAGAGGAGCATTATAAGGAAAAGCAAGGTTGTGCATATTTTTAGACGTACTCTACTAGGAGAACAGAGATAGGGATTGTGCTTGTGTTACCTGATACTGGCTGACCCTCATCTTGATACAAAAGCTCCTTCAGCTTCTGAATCAGTGGCAGGGCTGTACCTCAGGCGGCTGCCAGCACCACCTGTATTGATACAGGAACGTAATGGAACTGGATCCTCGAGGGATTACCACAGCAGGGAGCCAAACCCGTGTGTGTTCAGGTAAGAGAGAAACACTTCTGAAAGGTTTCCTGGCTGAGAAGGCAGGTGACCAGCCATTAGGGAAAGTAGATAAAAAAGAAGCTGTGTATCAGATTGCTCTGCAAAATAAGTGTCCTGTTTGGTTATAGCACAGCAGTTGTAGAAGGGAAAAAAGAAAGAGTGTTGTGAACAACGTTTGTGCACTCACAAATTTGATTCATGGCTGTAAGGGGAAGGAAGCTCAAGCTGAAGTGTTGCATGGAGGTTTGAGTTTGGGGTGGACTGAATCTTATAATAATTAATAATTTTATAGTTACATGTCCCCAAGGAAGATAATTCAAACTCAATCCTCCAAGCATATTCTGCTCCCAGAATATTCACTTATGTTAGGATGTGGCAGGCAATGGAGTCAGACCTCCAGGTGATGTGTTTTCCTCTTCTGGATCATTTCCATTAATATCAGTAAAATAGACTAAACTGTGTCTCTTAAAATATCCTACAATAAGCTTGTTGCTATGCAAAATAATATTGACTAAAAAAAACCCAATCATAAGTTTATGAGGTAATTTCCTTTATTTACAAGATGAAGGGAAAAATAAATCCTTGACCCTTAGAATTCCCTGCATTGTAAGAGCTGCCTTGAGCATGAGCTCAGTTAAGAAATAAATTTCTGCCTTTCAGTGAACAGATACTTCTTTTGTATCAGCTTGCAGTGGCTGATGGCCTTTTTGTGTGCCATCAAAATAGATGGGATTAGATTCCCCAAGTGTGCAGCATATTTATTAGCACATGTTGAAATAATAAGCTCATTTTTTTAATGAACTTCCCCCTATTAGAGTTCTTGGGGTGCTGCACAATACATCCAAATCCAAAACATCAATGAACAATGTAAAACCAAATAAAAAGCCAAGTAACACAGTGGTATTTAAAAAAATTGCTTTTTCTCAAAGTAAAGACAGCCTGCCTGACAGCTCCAGAGTCAGAATTTCCAGAGCTTTAGCCAACAATTTCATCCCCAAACTGATTCAGAACTGAAGTGTGTGCCAATCACATGGTGAATGAAGTGCCCCATGCTGTTTGGCAAACTCCAAAGGGCAATCTTGGACCTCCATCAGAAGGAAGGAACACATTCTTGCTCCATTAGTAATGTTTATCTGTGGTTTAGCATTACAACTGGATGTGGTGAAATAAATTGCTGTAGTTTGTTATGCCTTAAAACATTAATAGAAACACTCCAGATTTCTCTTTTTTCCCTCTTTTTTCTTTTTTCTTCCCATATTTAGTTAAAATATGGATTAAAAAAAGAAAAAAGTACCTGTGGATTAATACATATTTTCAACTATATTGTAATAAAGATTGCAGAGGAGAAACTGAAGAGAGCATGAAACCCCTATAAACTGAAATACACTCTGCTGGGTTGAATAAAACAAGTGATGCCCACATACCTCCTGCTCTGCCAGTTTCTTGGGTAAATAACAGGAGAGGCCCTGTTAAGCAGGATGTCACCTCTTACAGCTGTGTCATTTGTGAGCTGATGTGCCCAATGAAATGCTGTTTGCAGTCATTAGAGACCCTGATGTTGTATGAGAGCAGATTTGGTTTGGTGCAATAGGAGGCAAGATGGAAATTTTGTCTTTTGTTTACTTGGTGTCTAAAGACTTAAAGAGGTCCTTAAAGCTGGAACTGTGGGGAGCACTGGAAGGGAGGGAGTGCTGCTGCTGCTGGAGCTGGTAACTCAGTGAGGATGCAGCAGTTTGACTGCCAAGAGATCTGCTGTTAATCCAGTCACTGTGTTCATAATCTCATCACTCCATGTAGCTGAAATGTTGTCCCTTAGCCCGTACTCTCAAGGTGAGAGTGTAGTAACTTGATGGGGCAGTGGCACTGGAGATGAGTCCATTTCCTTCCCTGTGCTGCACAGTTACACTGTGGCAGTTCTGTCCCAGCTCTCTCTAAACCCAGAGATGATGCTCATTTATTTACAGTGATACAGTTCATCTGTGGATAGTATTAAGTTTCTTTAAATGCTTTTACACTGGTTTCCCTAACTGAGGAAAATACTGGTCTAACTGTGGTGGTGCTGATGTTGAACCAAGAGTACAAGCTTGTATCTAATGGAAGTGTTTCTGTTGATACACTGGCCATGCTGGTTGGCAAGAAATTAAATTTTTGAAATTAAGTAGAACTTCTTAGGCATCACCATCTTTAAGCCACATTACACAAACTTCATTACTATTACTATTATTGTTATTGTTATCATTACTATTGTTATTAATTTTCTTTAAGACTCCCCTGCTGCTGATACATTATCTAATGAGCAGTAGATGGCAGGGACAGAGACTCATTCCACTCTGGAGTGGGAAAGAACTATACAGAGCTGCCTCATCCCGAATTTCATGGTTATTCCTGCCTCCCCAACAAAGTAATAGATCACAGTGTTGTTTAAACATTATCTGTGGAATATCTAATTAAAGGGAAGTCCATTCAACACAGAAGCAATCCTAACTGACCTTAAATTGGAGGTTTAGCCATAGTGGGTGTCAGTGAACCAGTAAAACACCCAATTTATGATTTGGACAGACAACTACTTTTATGAAAAGCATGTTGCCTCTTGTCTGATCAAGCTTGTTATTCTTCACTACATTTACCTGAAAGTGAAGTATTTCAAATTACTGTTTTTGAAATGTGATGTACAGAAAAAATGTAGTTTGAAACAGGTAAGTTAATTCAAACAGAAGCAAAGAAGTGCTCAGAGGAGACCTCTGGGACTGCAAGGACTGGAACTCAGCAATTCAGGAGTGCCTGCTCACAGGTGAGTGCCTCTGAACCAGGGAAAACCCTGTGCTTTCTTACAAGGCCAGTGTTTAACTGTTGCAAACAAATGCAATACAGACCAGGTAGAGGGTGGTGGTTTTCCAGGTTGCCTGAACCACTTCAGAAAATCAGAAGAATCTTGGGAATACCTTTGAATTCCTTGCTGTGGGCTATGTAGAAATAATGCTCATAGAGCACTACTCTGATAGCAAGGAGTATTTTTGTCATCCTTTTCAATATTCTGGGGAATGAGAGACAAGTTTTGTAACTCAAACAATGCTATGAAGAGAGATTTAAAATGAAGATCTCCTGTCCCTCTGTCACCCTGCCACCCCCAAAAAGGCAGGTTTTGTTTAGACTGCCCAGTACATTCCAACACCTCTGAATGGCAATGTTAATATGCAAACAGAGCAGCACAAGTATCAGTTCCTGTGCCCAGATGTAAACTCTTGTGGGCTCAGGCCCTGTAGTATTAACCAGACACTCATGCCTCCAATGGCATTGTAGGTATGCATTAATGACCCTAAGTGACAGACCTCCTCATCTTATTGCCTAATTAATCAATGGCCCAGTGGCACGTTGGCAGGGCTCTTTTTCAAGCTGTGCCTCCTCTCTCAGGGTAGTCAGATGCTGTATGGGTCTGTCTACTTATGGGAAAACCAAAGCCAATAAATAAATTTTAAATTTTAATTTTCTGATTCCCCTGGGATACAGTGATTTTTTTTAACAATGCTTCTTCAGTTGAGTTGAAATTAAAACCCAGCATGATCAGCATATTACAGAATATTTCATGGACTGAGTTAAGCATCAGGTTTAAAGACTTAAAAGAGAAAGAGGACTGGAGGGGAAGATTGCAGAAAATACAGAAGCACAGTATTTTCTATCAATAATGCCTATTGCTATCTTTGTTCCTGGTGTTACACTCCACACTTCCAGCTTTTCAGCATTGCTGTGAAAGTTTTCAGTGCATGTGGGATGTTAATTTTCGTTCTGAATTAACTTGCTGTCATTTAGATGAGAATTAACATTTGATCTTCCAACTGTTTTGTACATGCAATGCAGCTTGTTTCCATAGGAGGGCAGATGTGTTGAACTGCTTGGTTTTGGTATGTGTTCGTGTAAGAGCTACAGTCGGGAGTTGAATTATCAAATTTATACTGACATCAGTGAGCTCTCAAATTGTGTCAGAGAAATGCAACAATTTGATTCCAACATAAATAGAAATACCTCGTGGGGTTTGATGCTTACAAAGTTCAAAGGTTTTTCGATACTCATTTATTTTATTTTGTCTCAGAGAGCCTATAATTTGATTACAGTTACTTATTTAATCACTGACAGTATTCAGCAAATTCACAAAATTAGTTTTTTTGGTTTACTACTTGGATTTAAACCAACTTTTTATTTCTCTAGCATCAAGTTTTCAATATGTGCTAATTTATGCTACAGTTTTCTTTATGCTTCAAGCTAAATTCAGGCTTAAATATAAAACAGCTTTAGCCTCTAGGTTAAATAATTCCTTACAAAATTTGAAATTTCAATCCATATTTGCCTTTTCAAGCGAGTTGAAAAATGAGTGCAACTTGTTTTTTTGGAGGCAGAAATGTGTGTGTGCCCTCATGGCTTAGCTGATCCCTTCTTGCAGAGCAACTGGGAGGGGCCCTGTGACAGCCGTTGCTGTGCCCCGGGCTCCCCGCTGCGGGAGGGTTGTGTTCAGAAAACAGCGGGACCTCGCCAGTCCGTCCTTGTGGCTCTGTTATTCCTGACCCTCAGTACCTCCAGAGGGGATCCTGTGGGGCTGGGAAGCAGGGGCCACCCTGCAGCCTGGCAGGGCTGCGTTCTCTGAACGCTGTCGAGAAAAGGCTTCCCATGGGCAATACTATTTCTTCTGAAACTGGGGAAAAATTCCCAGCAGCTGGAGCTGGAAGAGCAAAGTGAACATTTCATCTGTTTCATGTAACAAAGTCCCTGAAGTAGAAGAGGGATTATTAACCAGCGGAGATATTAAGAGGCCTGGTTTCCAAGAGAAACACAGTCCTTCAGCTGCAGGAATGGTGGTGAGGCAGCCTTACCCTTACTTGCTGTTCAGCTGACCCCTCCTCTTCCCTCTGGGCTTGGCTGGGTCTCTCTCCAAATGCACAGGAGCACCTGGAGAAGGAGTTCAACCACATTTCCTGCAGCACGAAGCAGCTCTGCACTACTGTGGAAGCAAACATTCAGAGTCGGTGGAGGATGATGGGAAGGGTGGTGCTCTGTTGGTGCTCTGTTGGTGCTCTGTTGGTGCTCTGTTGGTGTTCCATTACTATTCCTTTGGTGCTCTGTTTGTGTTCCACTGGTGCTCTGCTGGTGCTCTGCTGGTGTTCCATTGCTGATCCATTGGTGTTCCATTGCTGATCCATTGGTGTTCCATTGCTGATCCATTGGTGTTCCATTGCTGATCCATTGGTTCTCCATTGGTGCTCCGCTGGTGCTCCATTGGTGTTCCATTGCTGATCCATTGGTTCTCCATTGGTGTTCCATTGGTGCTCTGCTGGTGTTCCCTTGGTGTTCCCTTGGTGTTCTGTTGTCCCCAGCCCCAACAGCTCACAGAAAGCAAACAAACCCCGCTGTCCTTCAAAAAGAAGCTGTCACAGAGTCTCTTAGCAAATGGCTCAGCCTTGCTTGCAGATGTGGACACCTTTTGTTCCATATCCTTCTTCTACAACACAGCTTTGGACTATTAAGTTGTCAAAAAGGAGTGTTTGGGAGTTTTAACTTAAGGAGGATTTCCCTCACCTCCACTCCCTCACTTATTCTCAGGTCGCTCTTATGTTCAGACTCTAGATTCTGATGTTGCTGCCAAAGTAGATATCAGGAGCCAATATGGCAGCTGTCATACAGGCAAAGATCCTGCTGAGATTTGTGAGATAATTCATGTGTCAGAACACAGGCCAACTGATAATTTTATTTATCTTGATGTGCAGATGTCTGGTTGGATAAATTCACAATCATTTCAGTCCACTGCCCAGTGGATGGTCTAAATGCTGGTAACTAAGACAGGAATAGAATCTGTCACAACTCTTGATGTCCTTAGGACATAACACATTGGGAGTCTGTCCTCACGTTTTCCTTGCACTCTGATAATGAGTATCTACAGCTGCTTTGTCTGATGGAAACCTCTCCCTCTTTCCCAACTGGAGGCAAACATGCCAACATTGCTTTTCCAGAAATGCAAAAACTTTTCCAGCCAGCTCCAGATTGTTTTTTCTTCCTCACTTGTCCCTATTCCCCTTGAACTTCCCCAGCAGGATTTTTGCAATCCATTTCTAGAAATATTGCATTCACTCTGACACAAAACAATATCTTCGGCTGTGATAATAAATTAGGTGCAGTGGGAATTGAAGCTTGTTCTTTTGTCCAAGGTGATATAATGAGAGTCATTCATAATGAAGAAAAAAGTAATTGTTATGCAGCATTTTTGTATTAAACATGCCTCCCCAAATTATCCAGAGTATAAAAGAGAATGTTTGGAGAGCTTTGTTACAACCATGCTTGAGCAAAATGCATGTGAATGTGCTCTTATTTGCATAAATAGGATTTCTTAAAATACAAACCATTTGTATTGCGCTGAGCTCCCTCAAGCCCTGCTACCTTACAAGATGGATCATAGTTTTATCATTAATCAAAACAAAGCCAAAATCAATAAACATGCATAATCAGGACTCTCTGATTCCAGTATGCAAATACACTACATATTGATGAAATGTTTCTGAATCTAAAATAGTTTTACTCTCTTTTTTCCCCTCAGAAGTCCCTAAGCCTTTTAATTTTAATATTTTATGCACCGCAATGCAAACAGTATAAGAATGAGTTTGTGTATCAGAGATAACAAGTTAAAAGATAAATGTTGGATGAATCTCCTAATAGTTTTTGCTTGCTCTGCTGACTTTAAAGGCAGTTTATGCTTCCGAAAGTCTGGTAATTACTTGACCTTTAAAGTCCCAATCCTGCCAAAGCAGTTGCTCTGCCGTGCTCCTTCCAGCCGGTACCGGAGCACAGGCAGTCGGGGCCTGGGCTCTGTGCCAAGGCTGTTTGTTAATTAGTGAAAATCATTTGTTCCTTGTGTTTAGGGTGATGGAAGGGTTACCTTGCAGGGGGACAGAAATGGTTTCAGGCAGGACGAGTTTTGTCCTTGGTGTGTGGCTGAGGTGGTGATCAGCACCTGCAGCTCCACGGATTCTCACACTGGTCAGAGCTCAGCTCCCCTCACACGCTGCAGATCATGCAAATAACTCCTGATACATATTTAGTGCTGCCTCCTGTAGTTATAAATTCCTTATCACAATACATACACTATGATAGAAGGCACAATATCATCTGACAGTGCATCCAAAGGTAAACATTCCACCAGGAGTGTCAGTAATTTCATATATTTCAGAAACATTGCAGTGCTACAGTTAAGAACTGCTTAGAGTGCATGGCTGAAATTAATGCTGCAAATTCCTTTAGTCTGAATCACAAATTTCTAACAAGTGAGCTGTGATGAGGTGACTCTTATCAGCACCTACACTTACTCAGAAGCTGTGCATATCCACAGCAGGTACAAAATAGATCCAAGAAATGGGCACATCAACCAAAGGATTAAAATAAAACAAAACTCGATGAAGGCTATAGTTAAAGGAAAAGAAGGATGAAAAAGATCAGCATTAGAATCGCCAGGCTGCAATTAAGTTGAAGAAGTTCCTTATTTGCTAGTCAAATAATAAGCCATGTCAGAGCTCTAGAATTGGCTATTCCAGCATAATTGCATCTCTTGTGTATCTGTGGGACTCTGCTAACCACAGGCATGATCCTCTCGTGAGAGTCATCCCCTCCTTGCTGATTTATCAGCCCTGCCTGGGAAAAGTTTAAAGGTGTGATGTTTATTTTATATCACCATAAACTAAACGTGGCAGCCATCATAGATTAGGAAGCCCAATTTCAAACTGTGAGAGTCTTTTAGGGTGATTAATTTGCTGTGGATGAGTTTCACAGTGGGTCTGTCTGTTTGCCAAGTCATACTTATTTATGTTTGCTCCGTGCTTGCTTCCACAACCATGGTGTGTCTAAATAAATAAATAAATACATTTCTATAGGTAGAAATGGATGTTCACCTGAAGAGAAATGGTAGATCCTATGTGTAACTGCACTACTTAGAAGCAGCCCCAGCAAAGTCAAGAGTGTCATGTGTGTTTGTAGCATAGATATAGATAAATATATAGGGTGAGAGGTGCAGTGAGCTCCTCAAAGGCAGTTACTGCTTGGTTTTCGTTTGCTATGAAGGTGGTTTCCAGGAAACTTTGTACTTTTGCTTTTTTAATTGATTCTTCAGTGATCTGAACTGAAACTTTTATTTTAAAAATAGGATTGGGTTTTAATTTTCATGGCAAATACTTGCACTAAGGTACTTGCCAAAGGGAAGAGTAAAGGTAACTGCAGAAATGGGTTGATGATAGGAGGAACTGATATTCCTCAGCATCTTCCTCACTGCTCAGTTTTCCAAACCAGCAAAAGGAGTGAGAACTGGTTCTCTTTGTTTCAGCCTATGGTTACACAGCCTGAAACAGAATTTAGCCTCTGCCTTTTTCTTTGCAGACTTTTGTAGTTGCATTGCTGTTGGACCATCACAGTCTTACAGGGGCTGTGGCTGCTTTGTTACTGCACTGCATCCATGGGATGTAAAGTCAAATCTTCTACCTGTGCTGCTTGTTGATTTTAGCTGTAACTTGTCATTTTGGCAGGTCTAAGGCTAGTGAGTAACTGATATGACCTGGTGTATCCAAACAAGTTCTACATTAAATCTTTTTGTACTCGGTTATTTTCAAAAAGGAGAAAGAAAATCTATCAGCCAAACCAGGAGAGACAAACGATGAAATCTCTCTGATTTTGGCAAGGGTGGTAAAGGAAAATACAGCTGAGGCCATTTCCTTATTGCTTGTGGAAGGTATTCAAATAAATAAGAAACTGGACAGGGTGAGAGTAGTGATGCGAGGGATTAATATTTTTAAAGCTCTTGGGTTTCTTTGGCTCAGCCTTTCTGCAGAAGGGTGGAGTGTTTGCATTAAGCACCAGCACCCTGCAGTCTCCAGGGCTGGCAGCCTGGCACCTCATCTCGGTTTTGCATTAAAAAGGAGGGGGAAAAAGGAGCTGGTGATCCTGCAGGAACACTGAAGAGGGTAACAAGCTGGTGTGAAGGACAGCATGATCTTCTCCTCCAGGTCTGAGGGCTGTAAGTTTTAATGTCAGTGTGTACTGCAAGTCAAGGGCTGATCCTCCTTGGGTTATTAATCTCTGGCTCCATGGACTGCCATTTGCATTTAGAGCCCTGCAATGTTTTGTGTTTTCAAAATATTTTTCACATGAGACTTGTGAAGTGCACTGAAGAAAACAAATGGACCTCTCTCCACCCACGGGGTGTAATTGACTGCTTGGCACAGATAGGAGTGGAACGAAAGAAACCCCCTCGCCTTGATCTCCTTACCCTGCTCTAAACATTTTCATGACCTTTTTTGGAGAAGTCTGGCAAAAGTAATATCAAACAGGGGACTTTTTTCCCATGTCCTCCTCTGTTTTGTTGCACAGTGTGGTCTGTTTTAAATAAGCTCTACAGTGCAGTCATTTAAGGGAATGAAGATATTTCATAGCACGCTTAGCATTTGCATTTGAATATAGGCCACCCTGCTGTTTGATTAAACTGGAGTTTAAGAAAACTATAAGAATTGAGGTTCATGTGCAGTGCAGTACTTCACACTCGGATTGCAAAGGTTGTTGAAGGAAAAAAAAATGATAATATCCTTGGAAGTACATGACTAATGAGAATATATATAGCACTTCTGAGACAGCTCAAATATATAATTATTGTGAGGATTTCACAGACACATAAATATAATGATCTTCAGCTAAGTAAATTGCTACCTACCAATGAAATAAATATGGTCCCTTCAGAATTTGAAATAATTCAGTGCTGTAGGTGGTGGGAAATGATTCACCTTAGCTGTTATCTCTGGAACAGTAATATAGAAATATATCTGCCAGTACTGTTACATTTACATTGTTCTTCATATCCTGTGGAGTTTGTCAGAAGATCTGCAGTCCCTGCTGGTTTCCACCCCCTTATTTTGATAAGGCTCCTCACAGCATGGCTCAGCCATGGGTTGGAGCAGCTAATATTGTTTACCACAGTAGGCATCCCAGCCATAATATTTTTCCAAGAAACACTGATGTGTTTAAAGGTCAGGTTGATACTGATTTGACTGCTAAACATGAATTCATTTTTCTGGGAGTAAAAGGGTGTACATGCCTTGGGATAAAGGTTAAACTGTTGTTTATGCACTCGATAGGTGGAAAACACAAGGCTCTAATACACAAATCATAATAGCCTGGTCGGTCAGTCAGGGAGATGTGGTGCTTTACATGGAAATGGAAGCTTGGAATCCACAGGCTTTTCTGACTGTTGCTGTTGAAAAAACCTCACTGATAACTTCAGTGCTTGCCTGGAATTTGTAACAATTTTGAACTGTTTTCTGGGCACAGCAGGCCAGAACTCATCCAGGTCTTTTGGCAGCACTGATAAAATTGAATTTTGCTACCCCTGATGAGGTGTCAGGGACTGGATCCTCCTGCTACAGCAAGGGGAGTGAAAGGAAGGTGGGAGAGATGGACAATCCTACACATTTGGATTTGCTGGGTTTGCCATCTTTGGTGGAGTGGGAGTGATGTGATGGTTTCTGCTTTTGCCAAAGGCAGCTCTTCCTCTCCTCTTTAGCTGCCCCCTGTCCTTCAGGTGCCTCTTTCCATGGCAGTGAAATCGTGGTTGGGAGGGCTGGCTTAGCCTCAGACAGTCTAGCAGGCAGCTGAAGTAAACATCTGGATTTTAAGGAAGATGTGATGGGTTCTGAGAGCTTTGCCTGGGCTGGCTGGGCTCCCCAGGGAGACAAACCTCAGTCAGGACGTGCTCAGCTCCTGTTTCCGAGAGGAGACCTCAGGTGGAAGCGGGAGAACTCAGAGTGAGCCGAGCTGTGCCTGCAGAGCCCTCTGCACTCCGGCTCTGGCATCTCCAGGGCAGCTGAGAGCAGCTCAGAGACCAGGGATAGCTGAGCATTCTTATCTGGCTTCTGTCTGCCAGGTGCTTGTTCTTAGTTAAGTACCATTCCTTCCAGTCTCTAGAAAAATGATGCAGCTCCCAAGAGAGATTTTAACCAAACCCCACACTCAGTTTTGTGGGAAGTGGTTTTGGTTCCACCAAAATTTGTTCTTTGCCAACACTCCCCTTACCTTCTTGCACTGTATCCATGTCAGTCACCCCCTCCTCTCCCATTCCTCTCATTTTCTCTTCTTCCAGCCTCTCAGAGCCTGAGTCACTTCACTTACCCATTCTGTAAATACCTTTCCTTCCAGCTTTCTCCTTTCTTTCTGTGATAAGGAAATCTTTATGGTCAGGTTACAGAGAGGTGGTGCAGCCATGTGGGATCACATTATATATTTCCTTGGCTACACCTTTTAGTGTTTTGGAGTAGGGCTTTTGGAGCCCTCAAAGCCCATCCAGGGCTGTTCCTACTGAATTATCTTATAAACATTTTCTAGATTCACTGTCATATTTATTTCTACAGATTTTGCCTCTGCAAAGACGCCAGTCCTGGCACAGCAGCTCAGGTCACTCCTTTGATGTGGTTTTCAGTGGGATGTTCTGACACCTTGACCATCTTGGCGTTTGCTTTGAGAACAGATGGAGGAAACAGTCCATAATACTCCTACTGGCCTAAAAGCAGAGACTCCAGTAGTGCCACGAGCAGCTGGCTGACATCAATAGCACAGGATGTGTGTTTGATTAGCTTTGCTCTCACAAGAAAGACCCTCTGTATTGTTTTGAAGAATGTGTTCAGTTGTTTTAGCAAACTTAAAAATCCCCCGTGGCTCTAGAAATAGAACATTCAAGTGAAGTGACTCCCATGGTGGGGATAAAAAGCCTTGGAAAATGTTTTGTCTACAGATCACCCTTAATCCTGAAGCTGTATCAGTTCAGAAAAAGTTCTGGATTTCTTTTTCCCCCCATCTCCTGAAGACAGATAAATCTAGAAACGCTGCAGGAGGGTTTCTGTCTTAGCAAACAGTGCTTGGCTGCATTTTGGGTTGGTATTTTAGCTCAACATTACAAATACTTGTGTCAAAGATCTTGGCTGGAATCCTGGAATTATTTCAGATGCAATGGTGTGATAATAAGAAAAAAATCCTCACTCGGCTTTCATGCCTGCCTCTTATTTCTGCCAGGTTGCCATTGCTCTCTTACTGAAGAGGAGAAGCTGTAAAATAACTGTATTCCTGAGGTTTCTTACAGGAAGATGATTTCTGTGGATGTTGTGTAAAAAAACTGCTTTGCTTGTTTTTTCAAAGGAAAACGTGGCACAGAATACAAAAGGTTCACTTGAGGAAAATCCAGCACAGGACTGGGAAGGAGAATTCTCCTTTCCTCTGTGTTTTTCTTCTTCCACCCCCGTTCCTCACACTCAGGAGTCCCATGCCCTCTTTTCCAGCCTTATTATTAATCTTTCCCCTGCACTGATAACTTCTAATTGCTTTTGTGGAGAGCCACCTCTCTGACTTCCTGATATATGGTGCCTTGTCCCTTCAACATTGTTAGATTAATTCCAGGTAGGTACTTTTACAGGGCTAAGTCCATATTCCTTTAGTATTTTAATAAGTATTTAAAAATACTATAAAGAGTAGATATTGTTTTTATTATTGATACTCGTTTGTGTAAGGAATTTAAGTGAGTGTTTGCATGTGGCTGATATTTCAGAAATATAATTCAACAGATTTCTCTAGAAATCAGAAAATAGAATTAAAACTCACAGTGTTTTTGCAAGAATAGCACAAACCAAACCTGTGACTATGAGATGTTGCCTGAGCAAGTTTAAGGCCTATTTAAAGGTAAAAGGAAAACAAACATCTCAGAATTAAAGAAAAAAAAAAAAGAAAAAGAATGGGGTTCTTGTTAATAGTAAAAGGCAGGAGTTGTAGACACCTTCAGATTAGAAAAGGCAATTAATATTTATTTCATATCAAAGTAGATTGCTAATTAGGGCTGTGCTCTTCCCATCCCCCAGGGAAATAATCAGGCGAGCGAATCTCATCTGGAAAGTTCATGTATGGCAATGAGGAGCTCATCAAAAAGCAGCACAAACCTGGCCGACCTGATGAAATGCTCAGGCTGCCTCACAGACTTTGCTCTCTAATGGGGTCTAAAAGACCTGGTATTAGTGAATTTATTTTACTGGTGTTCTAAAAGGCCATGATTATATATAGCTCAGTCACTTGTCAGTGTCCTTTCATTAACGGGCCTAAAGAATCTTAATTGCTCAATCAGCATCGCAGATTTTTGGTCTGCTGGTACAGTTTAAGAGGTTATCCAAGCCAAACAGAGAAAATGGAAATCCTGCCCAAATGGATCCAGCAGAAAGAACAAACCATTACAGGAAAAAGTCAAGCAAGACTAAGAAGGGAGTTTGAAGAGCAAACAACTGAAGATGGAAAGATAAACAAGAAATTATTTCAAATATACCCAAATCAAGAGTGGCAGGGAGTAAGGAATAAAGGCAGGGCTGGGTATTGGTGTGTCAAAAAATGACAGAACTGAAATAAACCAAAAGATCGAAAAACAACAGATAAGCTAAACTAGATGGAATTCAACATTTAAACCTTTGAAGTATTAAATAACACTTTCTTTTTGAAAAAATCTTGTCTGAATCCAATGGAAAATTTCATCTCTTGTCAGCCTTCCCAGCAGCATCATCAAGGTCCTCTCTGTTGAAATTGAATGGTTAGGGTTTGGATGAAGAGTTCATTTTTCTGTCTTAATAAAAACATATTTAAAAGTTTGTGGGGAAAATTCCCATTTCCAACCAGATCTAATCTTCACTATGCTGTAAGATTTTTTTTTTTTTTTTAATTATAGCTAATATGAAAATCATGCCTTTCTGGTCTAGTAGAATTTTTTTGTTATGGTTCACTAGTTCAGATAGTAAATTTGGATTTTCAAATGTCTGTCGTAAGCTGGTAGAACAACTGAATTGTCAGGAGAGAGATAATTTTTTCTTCAGTTTTGTAATTACTTTTTAATCTGGCAAAAAGAAAACCCCTCCAAACATCAGAAGAGTCAACTTCTAATGTGACAAACAATTCCAGAAATGTATCCCAAGAATTATTATTGCATCTCACTCAATCTTTTAACAGGGAGGATACAGTGTGAACAAAAAGATGTTAAAATTTACAGATGAAACAAATGCTGAAGAGGGGTGGATGAAATGAGGGAACCAGTGTTTGGACATCATGAAAGAATCGAAATTAGGTGTTAAAGTTGCATCAAAGCATATTTGAGAGAATTATTATAACTCCTCACATGGATATAACACAGATAGTTTCTAAATTCTTTCCAGACCCTCAGGAAAAAAATCCAGAAGTTTCTGTTAGAAGATCATGGATATCCTTTCAGATGGATAACTTTCAGGAGTCAAATATGAGAGTATCTTCAGAGAAGCATAAAAGGGAACTTTTTGAATGCCTTGTGTTGATTCTGTGCAGAGCAGCACCTGAATTGCTTTCCTTGAGTCTGGTCAAGCTGTATTAGAAAGGGTTTAGTGGGAATGGAAGAGCTAACACAGGTGATTACAGCAATTGGGAAAAACTTCCCTAAAGAATTTAAACAATGAATAATAAACTCAAGCAAAACCCCTCCAAGATAGTTCAAATAAAACCTGGTAAATGTAGTAAAAGATCTGTGCAATTTTCATTATGTTTTCCTGTCTGGATGTGCATTTAAACTTCTTCAAATTGATTCTTTGATGTTTTGTAGATTGTGTGATGTGCTTTGAGGTATTCATGTGAGGAAAGGTGAACAGATGGAATTTTTCTGTCCCTTCTTTGAATGCTCTGTTTGCTATTCCGGATTTAACTGAAAGGTAGAGGATGTCTCCTAGAAGCTCAATGTTATTAAATCAGCAGCAAGATGTCTGACATGGTTTGCCATTATTCCTAAAGAAATAATTAGCCAGTGTAGTGGAGTCAACCCCAGTGGAGTACAGGTATATCTGCTTTATAACCTTTAGGACATGAGCCTTAATTACACCTTGGCAGAGTCACTTTAGCACTCGAGTCCATTTTGCTGGATGTTGACATCACTAAATTATCTCATGTTCAAAATGCAAAGTAGCTGATTTTTTCCTAAATGCATTTCTTGGCAACCAAGAGATAAATTGGTCTGGTTCCATTTTTAAGAAGGGCTTTGTCCTTTCATGGTCCTTAAATTAATCCCAGTAATTCCACCTGAGAGGATGGCACTTCTAGAAAGCACAGAACAAAATTGTGTATTGTATTGCCTGCATGTATTTACAAATATTCTGTAGTCTGTTCACACTGAAAAGAGATTTCTACAGTTATTTAAGAAGTGAGATATAAATAGATGAATGTCATTAAAGATCAGCCTTCCTGCCTTTGAATTTAATGGCAGAGCTTTAGATGAAGTGAAGGACAGTTTGTCCTAGAAGACTGCAAATTCATTTTCAACAGAACTAAAGCCCTTAAATTAGGAGATGGGCACATGTTGATAGGTGTACAGCACAAGAATTTTTAGTGCATCTCCTACATTCCTTAGTTCATCTAAATTATTCAACTGATCTTTTGGAATAAGAGGCTGTTAGTGATTGTTTTATTTCATGAAGCTATAAGGTTCAGTGTTCAGGAGTCTTCATCCTATTGCCTTTGCTCCTTCACAATAAGACATTATTTTAGGCACAGAATTTCAATTTTAGGCACAGAATTTCAGTGTTTGTTCTGAGATTTTTTTTTTAAAAGGGTGTTTAGGGGAGCCAGAGCAGAGCCCAAGTCTGTCACACGTTTCCAAGGCCTCTCCAGAGTCTTGTTTTAAATTTGTGCTCTCGTAGTGCTTTACAAGTATTACTTTGGAGAAAAGTGGTTCCTGTGTTTACCAGAAGGAAAGCACAGCACAAGAACCTGAAGAACCAAAGCTGCAAGGTGCCAGTGCCGAGGGCTGGGCTGGTGCTCCCACATCATCCTCCAGCCGCGCTTTCTCCTTTCCTCCCCGGGCACACGGATCCAGCAGAGCCAGGGCCCTCAGCCGCTCCTCTCAAGGCTCTTCCCCATCCTCATGGCCCTCCTCTGGACACTGTGAGAGTTTAATATCCTTTTTTGTATTGTGGTGCCCAAACTGCCCCCAGGAGTGGAGGTGGGGCCGCCCCAGTGCAGAGATCTCGGTCACTTTGGTCCCGAGGTCCCTCTGAGCATCACGCGTGGCTGCGGTCGCTGTTTGCGGTCCGGGGCTGCGGTCGCTGTTTGCGATCGATGTTTGCGGTCGCTATTTGCGGTCGGTGTTTGCGGTCGCTGTTTGCCGCTCGAAATCGCCTCCAGCTTCTTCTTCCCGCACGGAATCCCTGGAAGAGCCCTCGGAGCGAGCGATCCCCGGTAGATGGTGCTGCTGTAAACCTTTGAGGAACCACACACACCTCATCCCTCATCCCTCGGGGCATACAGGGAGGGCAATTTGTGCCTGTGCACGCAGGCTTCGGGCGTGGATGTTCATCACAAATGTCCCAAAGAGGCTTTTCCAGCTGAAAAAATCTCTCCCCTTACTTAGCATAGCATAATGTGTTTTAAACACCCTAATTATAGCTACATATGCCAATTCATAAATAAAACAATGGAAAAAGTTGTTCAGCCATGTACCAGCTCTATTATTTAAGACCTCAGTCTTGGTACCTTCGAAGAAAGAATTTCTTTACTGACTAAAAAAAACCCACAAAAAATCAATATAAACAATTAATAAATCTGTAATATATATCAGGAAAAAAAAAAGAGAGGGCTCTGTCTCCTCCCTTTGGCTTGGTTCTGGTGTTGGAAAATCTGCATTGTGTGGTGTACAAAAAAAATAAGTAGAGGACTTGAAAGGTCTGTGTACTTACAATCCTTTTCTGTAAAAGTAATGATTTAAAATTCTGAATTCCAAGCTAAGACAAATAGGTAAGGTTAACAACTGTGGTTCAAACCCTCTTCCAAATGTTTTTTCTCTGAAAATTCAAATAGCAAATTTCCATCTTGGCCACATGAGTAATGAGGAAGGAAAGAGCTTTTAAAGGAGTTGAACTTTCGATTCAGCATCTGAACCTTTCTCTGAAAATCTAGGCCAGGCACTGGAGGTGTTAACACTGTCTTTAATCAGCAGGATCCTGTTCCTTCAAGAGGCCTCAGAGAATTTGGATTTGAAACAGGGAAGTATTTATCAGTTCAAAGATTAGTAGTAGACTAAAGTGTCACCTGCATCAGAGTTTTGCAGTTACTACAGATAAAGTTAGCATGATATGCTACCTTTAAATTGATACAGCCACAGTCCCTCCATCCCTCACTTGGAACAAACCTGTCAGGAACAGAGCTGGACTTTCCCCTCTCTCCTGCCATGCCCATTGCAATGGGGGCAATTCAGTGAAAAGCAAAAGCCACTGTTTTCACCTTTGTCTCCCTGATTTAAGGTTCTGCACTGGTTCCTTTGGGAATGAGAGATTTTGTGTGGAATGACACCCAGACCTGGGAGCAGAGACACTTGGAATAACAGAGATAGGCAGAGTGGATGCTCCAGAGAGAGACTTTTGTGTGTCTTCCTTTCCTTTGATGGGATCAGGCAATATCATAAAGTAGTTAAGAATGCATTTTGCAATTGAATTAAGTCTGAGATGCTGCTAAAAAGAGGGTTCAGGCTTTCTCCTGCTTCTCAGACTCCTGGTCCTGGTGTGTCCCAGCACTGGCAGTGGTGCTTGAGGAATTTTGCAGCCACTCAGATCAGCAAGCCAAAAGCACACTCATCGGGGAAAGGGAAGTTGAGTCAAGGTTAGATTCTTGCAGCGGCCTCTAAAGCTGAATCCAAAGGAGTACAGGAGAAGCCCTCAGGGTGGAGAGGTCAGGATTGCCCCTCCCAGAGTTAACACAGTCTTAAGTACACCTCAGCTGGCTGCCACACTGTACCCATGAATATTAAATAAAATTTTCTGCCTAAGCAAAAATTTTAACTTCCTGGCTATGTAGACCTGAAGATGTCCAAGCCTTAAGTGCTCCTGTTCCTTACTTGTGTTTGCCAACTGCCTGAGAATCCTCCTGGGGCTGAGTATCAGCTTTGACAAGACCAAGTGAAGAGCTCCAGGCAGACCTCAGAGCTGATCCCCCAGACAGTCAGAGCTGTAGCTGGGGAGGGATGGAAGGACAGCAGAAGGAGGGAAGTGAGCTGAACACTAAAATGCCTTTTGAATAGCTGTGATCAGACAGCTATTGTACTTACACAAGGAAATGTAATGTGTTGCATAAACAGATGTATGTTCCATCTCCTCCTCTGAATAATGAAATTCAAATCTCATCTCTCAGGTGAATTGAGTTCTAGATGGATGGGGCAGGAGCCTTATTAGTTTTTCCCGTTGGTCCAGTGAACAGCAGTAGGAACAGGAATGACAACCAGTACATGGAGTGCTCAGTTTGAAAAAGAAAGGGCTGAGTGGGATCTGTCTTGGGTCCAATAACTGTGTGCTTTGACATACAGGGGAGGGATGCTCTAAAGAAGTCTGAAACCTATTATATATTGACTTGCAGCATCTCTGGGAAGTTATCAAATCCTATTAATCCTAAAATCAGGCCTTAATGCAATTTATTGAGGGAGCAACTTGTGCATTTATCTGCTTGTCAAGCTATGTGCAATAATAGAGCTCAGTCTTTTTATGACCCTCTGTGGTGGTATCATCTGACTAAGAATGTGGTGAGCCCCTGGACCAAATGTCTGCTGTAGGTGAAATCTCTGCTGGTGTGTGGGAGTGTTTATGCTTTAGATGAGTTCCCCACCTACCAGGACAGTGGACCTCTGGAACTCTCAAGTTTCAGGCAATCTGTGTGAGAAGAGAGTGCAAATGGTTTTGGTTGATTCTGCTGAAAGATTATTTGAGTCAAACTGAACCCTGACTTTTTTAAAACCAAGTGTGCTGTGGAAGCATTGCCTCAGAGACTGAGGTTAGAGGGTGGTTGGGTTTATTTATGTGGAGTAAAGACAGAGGAGATTTTGGAAGGAATGACAGCATGTGCATAATGACATTGATTTTAGTAAAAACAGACTCTGCATCTACTTCTGGAAGATAACAAAAAATGGGACTCTTTTCCCCATAATCGTGATTAAATAACTGCCCTGTGGCTGCTTTTCTGGTGTCAAAATTAACTAAATATATTTTGCATTGCTTTTATTACAACTGGCAAGTGAGCAAGTCACTAATAGTAGCAGAGCCGTTGTGTAATCAAGGCTAATCCTTACTCATGGTAAGAATCAGAGCCAAAAGCTTATAATCCTTCTCTAGGCCACACTCCTCTGTACTTTTCCTCTCAATATCTCTTGCTTTTTGATCCTTGAAAACTGTTTTCTGTATTTTTGGGTTCAATTCCTGACTTAAATTTTTTATTATTTCTTTTGAGGGTTTGGGGGTTTTTTTCATGGGGAATGTGTTCATTGATTTTACCTCGGTGCCCTCTTCACTGAACTGCAGCCTGCCTTGATGTCTCCAAAGACAGTCACAGCACTGCTGCATTGCTCACATTCCAGATTTTTAGATTCCTGCTTTATTTATGAGACTCTCAGATTTTATGTAATAAAAAAGAGGAAATAAAGTCTTTGTGGCTGTAGAGAAAGGTCTACCATAAAAGCCTGTAACAGAGAGAAAAATAAAAGACCTTCAAATTCAGCCCTCTGGTTTTGAAGGCCTGACTCAGAAGTTCTGAATAATTCCATCTTAATATCCTAATGTTTGTTTTACACTGGAATGTGGGTAAGAGGGACATGGTGCACATGCACACCTTTGCAAAGGCTTCTTTGCCACTGTTGAACAAGTTCACTGGAGTCCTGTGCTCTAAACTGGTTCTGATAACAGTTTCTGGAGATAATTATAACTCCAGTACCTGTATATGCCAATTTCCTGATGCAGTGAGTTTATTGTAATTAATAACTAACAGCTCTTCTGTGGCTTCTTGCACAGAGTTATTTAGATCAGTTATTATCCCCAACTTCCATCTCCAGCTTTGGTGGCTGTACTGGCGTGGCCTGTGGATCCATCCAGTTTACTAACAGCTAAATCCCAAACTGCAGGAAACTCCCAGGGTATTCCCCAGCTCTGTGCCTGGCTCTGTGGGAAAATTCTGCTCTGAGACCTGTGGGTGATCATCTTACAACCTGGTGCATGGGAGTGAATACTCCTTTTATCTGGGTTTGAATGGGCCCGAGCTCTCTCAAAGGTGGGGAGCCCCGCGCCCTCCCTGCCTGCGTGCCTGGCCTGTGGCAGGAGGGCTCTCCTCAAAGGCAGCTGCCTCTTTGGGAAACAGGATCCCAGGAAACCAGGGAGAGCAGCCAGCCCGGGGTCCCCTCGCTCTCTGCTGTGAGTGGATGCCTGCAGTGGCAGAGATGGGCGTGCTGAAGGGGAGAATTAGCCAGGAAAAACGTTGTCTAAACTGAAGCTGAACAACTTCCACACCATTTTTTCTTCTTCCTTTCTCTTTCTGTCCATCTCTGACCGATCCAGGTAATAGCAGAAACCCAATCCCAAAGTGGCAGCACGTGAACAGCAGTAGGGCCATGTAGCAGCCGAGGCAGGAGGTGGTTTCTGTGCCTTGATACATCCGATCCCATCCAGCCATCACATCCCTGCCCCGTGCCCCAGAGCAGCCCCCGCAGGTTACACTCCAGAGAACACTGCTGAGCCTCTCCCAGCTCCTTCCAGCTGGGTGGGAGACCCTTGGAGAGGACCCTTTGTGCAGGGGTCACAGTTCCTGCCTCTGGAGGCATTTGCTGTTGTCATTGATCCAGCTGGGCTTGGTGTACCTTGTTCTGTGGGAAGGAGCCGAGTGCCACTCAGGTTACTCCATCACCCTGGAAGTTCCCAGGTGAGCTTTGAGCAAAGATCGTGGCTCTAGGCAACACTCCAGCCCTTCTAAAATCACCAAAAATCAATGTATTGTTTTCCTCTCCTGCTCTTCTCTGTTTTCCCCATAAACTACTTAGAATTGCTCATTTTCAGGTATTTTTCCTCCCTGAAATGTCATCTAATTCTTGCAAATATAATCCTGGGGATTGAAGGACAGTAAAAGGAATCACAAATCCCTTTCTAGCCAAAGAAGAGCCAGGACAGGAAAGAAAGCTGTGTTAAGATCTTTTTTCTGCCTAAGATAAAAATATGGTTTAAACTGAGGGGAGATTGCAATGTTATCAATTATGAATTGAATGAGGAATTTTGTAGTTGGACATGTATTGGTCATTAGTTCAATCAGAAAGCAAGATTTATGACCAGTCTGCAATGCACTCATCCTGGTTTAAACTGTATTGAAATGATGTAATTTTGTATTAAATTTATGTAATGCTGGTGGAACTAAGATCAATATCTGTTTCAAGTTTGTTGTTTTTCTTCCAGTTGTATTAGATGGAAGCAAAGAGTAGAAAATCATTTATTTATGAAGTTTTGCGCCTGTTAGAGCTTCAGGCACCAAGCTCCCCATTGGATACAGTGCCATACTCATTCCTTCACCTGCAACAATCAACACTTCATTATCACTTGCTTTATAATCTGGAAACTTAATTACTACCATTAATTACTACCACTGAGCAACAATTTCCCACCAATATATGTACTAAACTCCGTGCTCAATGTAGAAACTAGGTAGACATTTTCCAGGGAGGCTCAGACAGTTATTTGGGATTTGTCTGGTCATTGGAAGTGCCCTGGAATGCTGTGTAGTGTTATCTGTCACCTCTTCTGTTTCCAAATAAACTGTGGTAGTGAAGTGTGAAACCAAAACCACTTGATCCTCTGCATCTTGAAGTCACAGGGAATTAAAATGAAAAGCTTTATTGTCTAGCAAAGAATTCTTATTGCTTGTCATCAGCAGCAATGGATTTCTTCCTTGCTCTTGGAGTTTGGAAATCTCTGCCAGTGCACAGCCATGAATGAAGAGTTTTTACACAGACCAGATTATTTTTTCCTTTTTTTTATTGGTTGGAGTTTTGTCTATTTTTAAATGCAAGATTTGAAGCTTTATTTTAAATCATCTTAAATCTAGAGGGGTTTTACAGGACAAGAGGTAGGCAAAGTCTTGGAATAGCTCTTCCAGACAGGCTGTGGTGTCTCCATCGGAGGAAGTAGGTTGGCCTCAGTAGTCTTTGGGTATCATCATCCTGTTTGTGCCATGGGATAAACCAGATGGCCTCAAAAAGGCCCTCAAAATTATTATTTTGTGATTAAGCAGGAACTTTCCAAAGTTTGCTCTCACATTTATCTTGGCTAAACCCAGGCTCATACCACTCCAACGAGATTTATTCCAGGAAGTTTCAGAAGCAGATTAGGAAGCCCTGGAAGAATCCAATGGCAGTTGTCTCTTCTGGCACCACATTTGTTTTTTGACTCTGCAGTCCTAAGAGGCAATGAAAAAAAAATAGAAGACACAGAACTATAAATACAAAGACATCAGAGGAAAGACCCAGTGGATGAGTGTAATGAATGGCAAAAAATGGTTCATGGGCAGGAAATGTCAGCATATATTACACAGAGGGGACAAGTTGCTTCCTAAAATCAACAGTTTATTTTGCTGAACTTTCCTCATGGCAAACATGCTGCTGAAGGATCAAAAGGAGTTAGGATGCACCTCATTTGTGGTGGTGTCTGCTAATAAAGATTGAATTGGTGAATATTAGGGTGAGCCTCCACCAGTCCAGCTCGTTGCCTGCTCTTTCCCACATGTCCATTTTCTAAAGTGTAGCAATTAACCCTTGTGGTCCTGAACAATCCCCTTCTCCTCAATTTTTTAAGTACCAGAATTACATTTAAACCATCTTTTGTGCAAGAGGAGGTGTTTTGGAGAGCAATAAACATCCTCTTCCTGAAAGCAAGGCCCTGTGATCTGCCTTTGCCTTGTAGCTGCCTGGCTCCTGTGGGGCTGGAGATGGGAATTGGCATTCCCAACGAAACACCAGGACCAGTGGAAAACAAGAGCTCCAGGGAGGCTCTGCAGCATTTTGCACACTTTTGATGGTGCAGGAGGGTTTTTTATTCCTTTCCAGCTTTCAAGAAGTGCCCAAAGAGTAATTTTGTATTTAAACTAAGTAGACATTTCAAACTGGCTAAACCACTTTGTCTGTCAACATTTGTGCCTCCTGTTCGACCTTGCCCTCCAATGGACTTGCAATTTCCTTTAACTATCACACATTTGCAGCAGGTAGATGGTCCAGCTGCTACATCCACCAAATCTTTTCCTAGATTTAAGCCAGAAAGGATCATTTGATCTACTTTAGTCCTGCAGGTAACATCTACTCCAGGGTTTCACCTGGCTTTCTTATTTTTGAGTGCAATCCATTTTCATGGAGCAGGAAGAATCTGAGTTTCATTTATTAAAAGAGTCTTTGTTCTCATGTAGGAGGAGAATGTAGTCAGAGATAATCTTTATCTCCCAGTCTCCTGATAATACAGAAAAGCAGCTATCTTGAGAGCTGGCTTTCAAATAGAATGGAAAAAACAGGGTTTTTTCCTCGTGAAATTTCATTTTAAATTTTTAAGTAATTGAAAATCAGGAACCAAAAAAAAAAATAATTGGCAGAGTCCCTGCATTTGAGATTACTGCAAATAAACTTTAAATAAATTACAGATGGCTGTTTTATTTACAAAATGCTCAAAATGCCTCAATTGACAAATATATTTAGCTGGAGTGTATGATGAAGTGATAAGCAAGTCAACGAAGCAAACCAAAAATAAGAAATTACTCTGTTTTTCAAGGATGCCCACAAATGGCAAGTGTTGATAGAGAAGCACAGTCATCAGAACCAGGGGATTAATCTGCACATAATGAGGACTGGGCTCAAGCAGGAGGAGAAGTTTCAATAACAACAATGGGAGCATTGTTGGGAAAAAAACTGCAGCAAACCCATCTGCTGGAGCCATGTGACTGAGTCCCACACAGAAAGGCAGAGGAGAGCTGAGCATCCCAGGGAAAATCTGGTGCTCAGCTGAGAGGAGATCTGAGCTGGAGACCGCCTGGACCTGCCTTTGGAACACCTTCCTAATGGGGACAGAAAATAACAGGATACTGCAAAGAAATTTCTAATAAAAAGTTCCCTCCCGCCCAGTTGATGGAGTGACCTCTCCAGAAACTCGTACAAATTTCCAGCCTCTGAGTCCTGGGTTTGAAATATGAATTTAAAAGGGAGGGGGGTCTGCGGGAGGGGGAAGAGGTAGAAGGGTAGTGTGTCATTTCTTTTGGTATTTTGTTTCCAGCTCTATCCTTTGATCTCTGCAGCAGTGCAGTTCAGACAATCTGTAGAAATATTGCTAAACCAAGTTACTTTGTTATATTTTACTTCAGCCATTTGTCAGCATATGCCATAAAAATTTTAGTTTTCTCTCTTGATCTTTATCAGAGATTGCTGTTTCTCTTTGATGTCCCCCTCCTTATTTGACATTTGGATCTGGTTTCCCATTTAATTATCTAACTCTCTATTGCTATTTTAGTTTAAAAGTTCACTGCAATATTTTACTCCTCCTGTTTCTCAGTCCATTCCTTTGTGCTCCAGCTGAGACCCAAGAAAATGATGAAGGTATTCACTGTCTTAGGGTTTTTTTGCCCAAGCCCTCCTGTGAACAGAGGGGAGCACAGGCCTGTGCTCAGTGAGTGTGGGCAGCAAACATGGTGCTGGGACATGCTGGATCTCCTAAATCAAAATTACCAGAGGCCATTCTTTGATTAAATGGTAAATTTAGACTGTTTTGTGTAGGTTTGAAAGTCTGAAATGTAAACAGCCATGCAGTCAAAATAGCTGTAAAATGTCATTTAATTCAGTCCCAGTTGCCACAAACCATCTTATGAAAACTCCATCCTTACTGCTTAGCTGTGTCAGAAAACAGAAGGAATTCCTCACATCTTGTAGCCCAGAGAAGATTTCCTCTCAAGGGAGATAAGCTGAAACACAGAGGACATTTTACCTTCTTTTTCCAGAAAGTTTCTCATGATAGCTGGGAGCTCCTCTGAACAGCTGGTTCTGGGGATGTTTCACAAGCCACAGGCCCCTGGATGAGGTGGGGATGACCAGAGAATGACCAGGGCTTGGTCCAGGCCATTTATTGCTGCAAGTGTGGCCATGCCAGGGTGACACAGGAGGGACTCTCTCTTCTGGCATGACTGGAGAGGAGAGAACCAGTGTCGACGGTTTTAGAGAA
>VZRX01002088.1:0-11490 GCA_013398075.1 Notiomystis cincta
GCAGTACAGGATGGTGAAGGAGGCTCTGGAGGAGCGTGCCCACCTGCTGCAGAGCGCGCCCCACCTCTCGGCCCCGCTGCCCATCATGCTCCCCATCTACAAGTAAGCTCTGCTGTGCCTTCCGTCTTTTACCTTGGCTTCTCACAAGCAAACCCTGGCCTGGGAGAGGTTTCTTAGAGCTGTCCCAGGGGAAGTTGCTGGGCTGCAGAAGCACAAAATTCTCTTGTGCCCCAGCCAGCAGTCGCTGCTTCGGGGGGCACATCCTGGGTGCTGCTCTTCGGTGCCCTTCCAGCACCCAAACTGCAAAGAGCTCTCATTCCCAGGATGTATTTGCTATTCTTTCAGCACACCCTTGTCCTCAGCAAACACCCTCCAGTGTTCCCAGCAAGATGCTCCTCAGTCCATATGAGCACAAGGTATGGGCAGAACAGGCTCCTCCTCCTCTGAGGAAGATGCTCAGTGCTTTGGGTTAGGTTTGCAGTCTGTGAGAGCAATTACTCACTGGAACTTAGAGCAGGGAGGTTTTGCTGAAGGAGCTTAATTTTATTAAGACCATTCCTGTCTATTATTCCTGTCTTAGTGGAAGGGGCTTGTAAGGGCTGGAGCTTGTGTTAGGTCAGTGGTTGCCTGCATTTAAAGGTCCTGTTTGTGCAGGAGGCCTTAGCCTGTGCCTTGGAGGAGCCCTCAGCTTGCACACACGGCTTTGGTATCTCACACAGAGACACAAAAGCCCTGTTTAGATCCTGATTTTAGAGCAAATAAAGCCTTGAATCTGCTGGACTCACTGGAGGGAGTAGCTCAGTTGAAACCAGCAGCAAACAATGCCCGTGTCTGGAGTATTTACACTGTCTGGTTACCCTGAGCTCGTAAGGTGGTAAGGGAGAGCTGCTGTAAGGACATTCTGTGTTACCCACTGTGTTCTGTGCTACACTAACAGCGTGTGCAGGGTTTCTAAATGCTTCATTTGTCTGTTCTTCACTTGACGGTGCCTTTTTGCCCCCAGGTGGTGGCAGCTGCCCTACTACTGGATCGGGATAAAGCTGTATGACCTGGTGGCGGGCAGGCAGTGCCTGAAGAGCAGCTACGTGCTCACCAAGGCGCGGGCCCTGGAGCTGTTCCCCATGCTGCGCGAGGACAGGCTGGTGGGAGCCATTGTCTACTACGACGGTGCGTGTCCCTGCTGGGGGCCGGGCTGGGACTCCTCTGAGGGGCTGCAGCTCCTGCTCCGGGGCTCTGCAGGCAGGGCGGCAGCTCCAAGCACTGGCTTGCCTCTGGGGCGGTACTGAGGGGGATGAGTTACAGTTTCACGGCAGCAGCTTACTGGATGTAGTGGTTTTCTGGGGGGAGAGCTGTGTGAGATGTGGTTTCTGACCCTTTGGCAGCAGCTTACTGGATGTAGGAGAACATGCAGTGGTTTTCTGGCTGGAGAGCTGTGTGAGACGTGGTTTCTGACCTTTTGGCAGCAGGCTGGTCTTCTCACGAGGTGGATTATAAAGGGAAGCCTTTCCCCTTTGTAGAACTGCATTTACACAGCTCATCAGCTCATCAAAGGGGTTCCGGACTGGGAAGGACTCTGGAAACACACTGGGGGTTATGAGGCTTCTGGCTAAAGCTCCTGTTGGTAATTGCAGGTGTCTCAGACAGAGCCCAGCAGTGTGGCAGAACAACTGAAAATTCATATATATGTGTGGGAATATTTATGTGCAGGTTCTTGTTTGGGAGGAGGGTCGGACTTCAAGGATGGACTTGGTATTTACTTGATTTTACTACTGATGGAAGCTGCATTTCATCTTATTTTTAAGATCTGGAGGAAATAAGAGCAAAATTTGCAAATTTAGCAAATTTAGCAAAATCTGTTGTGGGATTATCTGGTGGTTTGTGTACCCAGTACCAGGACCTGCCATAGAGAGCATACAGAGAAGGAATTCAGATTTATTTTTTCCATACCCTGAGCTATTCCTTAGCTTGTTTTAAGGGATCCCAGGAGCCTGCCAGAAGAACGAAGTGGTTCTCTTAACTGTAATTACACTTCTCATAAGAGCACTATAGCTTGAAATCTATTTATAATCTAGTGAAGTTTTTTCTGATTAAATAAATAATTTGGCTGTATCGTGGCTATTTGCTACTCCAGCATTCCAAAGATACTCCTTTCAGGATAGCCTTAAAATTGGTTCTCATGTTTCTTACATGAATAATTGTTTTAAACAGTGCTGTAAATCTAAAGATTCAGCACCAAGATGCCACGTGGGCTTTGATGGCAAACATGGGCAGGGCTCTGAGTGACTGAGAGAGATCTCTGGAGGTTTTGGTGCCATCCCAACAGAAGGAAACAAACCCACACCGAATATTGGAAAGGAAGAGTGAAACAGGAAAAAAGGAAAAAACACAAACCTCTCTCTTGCCTTATTTTGCTTTCTTTATAAGATACAGCTTAGTTGTCCTCAGTTTTAGGCAGAATGTAAAGAAATGCTGTTTTGAATTAAAATTAACAAAGCTCTCCAAGCTCCACCAAACCTCAGTTTCCCAGAAGAGCAAAGGGGGTTTGAAGGACTCAAGGATGAAATCTGTGAGCTGACAGTACACATCTGAGTGTTTTGAGGCTGCACTTAATGCAGAATGAAGACTGCCCAACTGCAGTGTTAAATCAGTTCTTAACAGGCCCCATTTCAGCTCCCTGTTGCCTGTGGTGCCTCCCCTGTGGGGCACGTGGGCTCCTGTGGGGCTGTAGCACATGAACTGTTTTGTCCTGATCAATTAACCTGTGTTCTGGCCACGGGGAATGGGCTTTAAGTCATAACATTTCAGCCAGCTCCCTTCAGGTCTTGTAAATCATTGTACTTGAATTTTAATGTGTACTGTCACACCCTAACTCCAGAGGAATGGAGCACAAAGGGAAAGGGAATGAAAGCAGAGGAGGGGGTGATGGAATTTAAACTTGTTTTAGTCCTTTCAAAAGGATTAGTCATAAAATAGAGTATTAAATAATGGCAATGCAAAATACAAGTCCTAAAGTAGGGGATATCTTTCTCTTCTCTGTCCATCCCTTCTCTCTCCCCTAAAGAATGATTCAATAAATTGGCCTGTTAAGAGTGGAGTGTCCCAACTGTGAGTGCAGTTAAATGCAGTTTTATCCCATTTCCTTGCTTTCCTTTACTCCTTGTCCCTGTAACTTGATAACAGAGCCATTAATGATCCCAGCTGTCCATCCCCAGCACCGAGGGGAAGAGGTGAAGACATTCCGTGGCTAAGCTGATTTTTTGTGTGCTGCAGCCCCTGCCCGGTGGTGGCCCTGTGGTGGCCCTGTCCCTTGGCAGGGCAGCCCAGGCTGCTCTTTGTGTGGCTCTGTGAGCCCGCTGGGGCTGGTGGCACCTCCAGCCATCCACAATTCATGGGGACGTTGTGTTCCCAACCGCGCCGGGGCCGTCTTCATTACAGCCTTTAAATTGTTTATACAGGCACAGGAAAATGGTACATTAGAAATGGTGGAAGTACCAGCAAGAGCAAATCACAGCCTTGTCCAGAGGCTATTCTTGCTCTGCCTGAGCACTGGGAAGCCAAAGCATATGTTGGATGTTAGCCGGGGTGTACACAACGTGTCCTATTTATTCAAGGTTTGCTTTGAAGCCACAACTTACAAGTTTGTTTCTTAGGGGGACATGTCAGACTGCATTTAGCATTTGTTGGTATTAGGATACTCCTGAATAGCAAAAAGGCAACATTTTGGGGGGAGAAGGCGGCTGCTATCTGAGCAGGGATCTGTCAGATCCACTTAGGGGCTCCGGGAGAGCTGGAGAAAGGCAGAGGGAGAGGCTGGGCTGAGCTCAGGATCTCAGGCAGGATTGTTCTAAAGCACTTTAAATGGAAGAATTAATCTCCATTTAAATTATATAGAGTTCATTATGGTAAGAAGCAGGAAAACCATTAAAGCAGGGATCCAGCTGGCCAGAGTGTGTCAATGTGAAGTGTTCAGCAATTCCAAGTGGCACGGTTCTCTTTAAGATACATTATTTTTCTGTCTCTAGGTGCTTGCAGGCTTTTTTAACGTATTTTGCCTTGCAAGATGAGCCCTTAGGTGTGTGAGGAAAATTTGTGTTCTGGAATGAATCCTCAATTTAAGATTTTAGGGCTCTGCTGACCATGCTTTCTGAATTTGCTGTTATTTCCTGAAAGAAGAGATTAACATATGCTGTGTCTGGGACTCTCTTGCCACATCAAGGTATTGGATTGTTTAATGTCTTGTTCTACAAATCCTCCAGTATGTTTACTGGGAGGTGAGTAGTTAGTTTTTTGCTTTTTGCATTCTCAGTAGTTTTGCATACATTCTCTGCTGAAGTATTTTAATGCAGAGGTTATTTGAAAGTAGAAGAAGCCTTGGCAGAAGATTTTGCTTTCCCTGTTTACAGCAAACCCCCTGAGAAATCCTTCCCAGGCACACGTGCACACACAGACACACACACAAAAATCAATGCAAAAGAGTAGGGCATTCATTAAGCTGTCAAAAATGGAATAAATGCTTTTTTTTATTTGGGCTCTTGTAGCTATTTTTCCTAGGATTTGAGTGTGTCCTGAATTATGAAATGTTATAGCTTTATAATTCATGTTTGACAAATGGATATTTGGAGATGTTGAGCTGTAATAGGGGTGTTACAGACAACTCTGTGGCTGTTTTTCCTTCCCTGGATATAAAAACTCTGACAGTTTGTCACTGAACAGACTTTCCATAGGTGATTTTAAATACACAGCTCCTCGTATTTCTGGGTGTTTCCAGCCTGGGGCTGGGTGGGTGAGAGAAGCCTTGCAGGCACATGAACCGTGCTATAGCTGGGAGATATTCCGTGTGTGCTGCACGTCCCGTTGTTTCCCAGTGCCTTCTGCGCCGTGCTCTGTGTCACAGGGCTGCCCCTGGAGGCTGTGCCGGCTGGGGAGGGGGGTGTGGTGGGATGCAGGCACAGGAGGGCAGGGCTGAGCCGCCGGAGCAGCTCCGTGCTGGCACTGGCAGGGCACTGGCATGGCGCTGGCACTGGCACTGGTACTGGCACTGGTACTGGTACTGGCACTGGCACGGTACTGGCACTGGCACGGTACTGGCACTGGCACTGGCACAGTACTGGCACNGGGGCCCCGTCCGGGCGCTGTCCCCGTGTTCAGCAGGGACCCCCCCGGCAGCGGCCTGAACCCGGCGCCTGTTTCAGGCAGTTTGCCCGTGCCCGAGGTGCGGGATCAGCCCTGCGCTCCCGGCACCGGCCCAGCCCCGCGCCCTCCCCAAGCGCGCGGCTGAGAGCCGCAGCTCTGCTGTACCTGTAACAATTTAATCGTGGGAGTCAGCCCAGTCAAGCATCCCCAGCTCATGACTGGGAGACATGAAATTCATTGTCATTATTGTCCCTGTCATTTTGGATCATTATATCCTGCTGCAGAATTTTCCTCACTCCAGTGCTTTCTTACCTCCAGGAAGCAGGGATTATGGCTGAGGTTGGGGTGGGGGCAGGACTGTGAACTACATTTACCTCAGGGGAGCCACAGATTAAATTGGCTTTGCTTTCTGACTTGCTGGATTCGTCTGTTTGTACGCTCTGGGTTTAAGGTTGGAAATGATGAATATTCCAGTGAATTCGGGGCCTCTCTCTTTGCTTTTTTTAATGCTTGTATAAGCAAAGGATGGGGTTTGTGTCCCTTAAGAAGTGAACGGGGAATAATTCTTCAGATCGTGTTACCAAAAAGATTTAAGATCGTTCCTGAACGAAATGATGTTACTTGTGCATTGTGGCACAAACATCTGAGTGGTCCATGGCGTGTCGTGGCTTTCAGGGGAAGGGATGGAGCTCTGCTGTGGGCCAGGGGTGTCTTTTACGGGAGCTGCAGTGGGTCACTGGCCAACAGCTGCAGGGCTCCCTGTGGATGTGTCCTTGGGAAGGGATGAGGGATCCCTGCACATCTCTCTGCTCCCAGGGAACAAGGGACAGGGGGAGAGGAAACAGCCTCAAGCTGTGCAGGGGAGGGTCAGAGCAAATATTAGAAAAAACTTCTCACTGGAAGCGTGGTCAGGCATTGGGATAAGTTGTCTGTGGAGGTGGTGGGGTCACCGTCCCTGGAATTGATCAAGGACATCTGGATGTGGCTCTTGGGACACGGTTTAGGGGAGATGCTGGGTGAGCTGGGTGGTCTCTTTCAGCCTTGCTCCCGTGGATTCTGTGAGCTGTGGGAGCAGTGCTGCCTGTCTCCAGCTGGCACAGCACTCCAGCCATGTGTCATTCCAGGTGGGGCTCTCCTGGGTGGCACAGCAGCAGCTGGCCAAGCGCAGCACACCGTGGCTGACACCTCCATCGCTGCTTTGTTTAGAGCTAAAAAGTAGCACAGGCTGGCCTCGATGGGGGCTTGCCCCGGTGGGATTTTTCCCTCTGGAAGCTGCTGATGGGGACACAGTGAGCTGTGGTGACATCACCCTGGCGTGGTGGCACGGCCACAGCAGTGACGGGTGCTCAGGGTGACATTTTAGCACTGCTTCCATAAACTGACAGTGACAATGTTTAGTTTCATTTTAACACAGTGCTTTTCCTGCCACTGACACGGCAGTCGCAGTGTAGTGACAAGTTGAAGGCTGATACAAAAGAAGTGGGAAACAACGTAATTATAAAGCAGTCACACAGAGCCAGAATTCCAAATTTTGTCTGTCACTGGATGTGGCAGATATCGTGGCTTATTTTTGCTTTCTGGGATCTTAGTTTCAGTAGGAGTTTTAGCTCCTGTGCTGTAACTTGGCAGCAGACTCGATCAGACAGACATTTGCAGGATATTGGGATTTCTTCTATAAAAATCTTCTATGGGTTTTCTGCCTCTTGCCTGTGATATTGCTTTGTTTATAACTGCAGAATTTGGAACAAATCATAGTAGAACAGGGGCATGGGCTTTAAACTGACAGAGGGCAGGGGTAGATGGGAGATCAGGGAGAAATCCTTCCCTGGCAGGGTGGGCAGGCCCTGGCACAGGGTGCCCAGAGAAGCTGTTGCTGCCCCTGGATCCCTGGAAGTGTCCAAGGCCAGGTTGGCTGGGATAGTGGAGGGTGCCCCTGCAAGAGGGATGGAATGGGATGAGCTCTGAGCTCCTTTCCAGCCCAAACCATTCTGGGATTCCAAGAAAAGGGAGATTTAGTTCTTGTGGTCTGAGCTGGTGCTAAATGGAGGAGGTCAGAAATTAAGGTGACTACTACTGGACACTGGATGTGTCAAAATCTGGGTTTGAATGTGTTGGAATCAATTTACCTGTGGGAAGGCTTGAGGCTTCCCTTTCCATGAAAGCTCATGCCTGAGGGCAGATGTTACAGAGCTGAAACATGGGCTGTGTGGTTATTTCTAGTGCATATTTAGTTGTCCATCATCCTTCCCACCTGCTCATGCCTCAGCACAGGTGGCCCAGGGCACTGCAGGACAGCCAGATGTGCTGTCCCTGTGCTGCTGGCTGGGATGGAGCTGATGGAGGGAGCCCAGTCAGAGCTGTCCCCCTGGAGCAGCACAGGAACAGAGACCTGAGTGCTGTGGATCCCGGAAAGGCTGGAAGTTTGCAGCAGGTTCCACTCGGGTTTCGTGTGATTCAGAGCCCGGAGAGTTTGGGTCTGAGGGCACTGTGCTGACCTGTGACTCACGAGGCAGAGGGGACATTTCCCCTGAGCTTACTCGGCTTGGGGAGGAGAACTTGCTGCGTTCTCGCTCAGAGAAGTCTGGAAGGATTTTGAGTCACCCCAGCTGATTCATCCTGCCTGACTGGCATCTAACCCTTTCCATATGCACAGCAGTTCCTGGGCTCCTGCTTAATGCTTGGAATAAAACTGCTCGTGCAATTAAGCAATTTAACTTCTTTAAAATTCTAGGAGAGGGACAGTCTTGGTGACTTAGTGGAGTTGTATGTATCTGTTGCACATGTGTGATTGTGTAATCACTCACCAGCCTTACATGTGGTGAGGTTTGGGTAAGGTTTGTGCATAGACAATGAGAAAACTTTGAATATGAAACGATTTGGTTTCCTGTGTTGCTTTATTGTGTGCCTGCAGTGATCTAGTGGAGGGCTGCAGTAAGGAATACACCTGTAGGTACAGAATTACAAGTTTTAGCATAATTTCTAGAATATCAGTGCTTTTGGGGAGCTCACTGTTATCATTAAAGGAATAATATAAAAGTAACAGGTTAATTTGCAAGTATTGATTTTGGTTTTATTCCCTCAGCTTTTAGAAGAAACCCAAGAAACCCAAAGCCTCCTTATTTTTGTGGCTGCACTAGGCAGGGACCTGGATTTGTGGCCATACTGAGGGCCTGGTTGTTTAATTCAGGCACTTGTTTTCCCGTGTTTTTCCTTTGCAGAGCAGCCTGGCAGGAGTTCAGGGGGGATTCTCCCCCTGGGAAGGGCCGTTAGGAGGGTACCCAGCTCCTGTCACGGCCTCCAGCTCCGCGGCGCTGCCGGGCCCTGCCGGGCCGAGTCGGGGCAGGCTGCCCCTTGGCAGGGGTGAGAAGGGCTCTGTCCCTGCTGCAGGGGCCGAATGCTCCCTACAGCTGGAGTCTGCAAGGCCAGCTGTTCCAGCTGTGCCGGGGCGTGTTCGGGGCAGCCCCCAGCCCCTGGGCTCGTCGTGGCGCGGTTCGTCCTGGTGCGGCAGGCACGCCGTGGCCACGTGGGGCTTCTCGGCCCAGAAGGGCTGGCAGGAGCCCTGGAAGCATTCCAGCTGCTTTAAAACACACAGCTGCAGTCACTGGGTGCTGTCTGTCTGAACTGAGGAGAGTTGCAGAGGAGAAATCAGGAACTGGAGCAGCCTGGGCCAGTGCAAGGCGTCCCTGCCCAGGGCAGGCGGTGGCACCAGGTCAGCTTTAAGGTCCCTCTTGTCCCGAGCCATTCTGGGGCTCTGTGGTTCTGTGTAACAGGGACACTTGCCAGAGTGACACAGGACAGAACATACCAGAATGCCAGAGTGCCTCATTAATGCCCTGTTTCCACAGAGTGCTCCTGAATCCGTCCCAAACAGATCTCTGGTCCGTGGGCTTTGTTAGCACTCCCTGCTGGCTGGGGCTGAGCCCTGGTAAAAATAAATCCGAGCGTACACTGTGTGCACTCTGGGGGAGGATCCTGGGAGTGCCAACGGAAACATTGTCTGCTCGGATGTGAAGAGATGCAGCATTCGCTACTAAGGAGTGAAAATAGAATTCTCCCAAATTACACAAAAAGAAGAAATTATAAGCCAAATGGCATCACATAATGTGATGTGGGATAGACTTACTCAAAGTGTCTTTGCACACTAAATGTCCTCAGCAGTGTGGCTTCTAGGATTGAGGGGGTTTTTAGAGGATTCAGTGTTCATTTGGTGAAAGCACTTAGGCCAGTGTTTTGGGAAAAGCTGGGTTGACTGCCCTTCATAAAACTGAAAGTATCTTTTCCTTGGCCATATTACAGAGGGTGAGAACAGCAAATAAGGGGAGGGATGATTCTTTCAGTTTTCCTTGCTAGAAAGAACATCCTCCTATTTTCAAGAGGTGCTGCACAAGGAGTAGCAGAGAGAGCTCAGCATGTTCCATCAGTTGGCTCTGGGAGGCTTCTCCCAAGGTGCTGAGCTCTGACTGCCTTCTGTCAGGGTGCAGCAGGTGACAATGGCATCATGCAAGGGACAAGTGCTCTCAAACCCAGCTCTGGAGCAGCAGAGTCCACTCCAGGCAGGGCATTGGTCAATATCTGTTCTTGAGCAATGCCACAGTTACCATTTCAGTGTGTTGCCTACACTTAGGAGATTTAGGAGATCTTCAGGAGCTTACTCACCTACGGAGAAGGATGCCAAATTAATTTGACTTAGCCACTCTGTTGATAGAAAGTAACTTTTTGGCTGAAGTATTTGGAAAACCCAAAGGATCACTGAGGGGTCACCTCTGGTAGCAAGAGGGGATCATTGTTTTGTTTGGCTTTGGGGCCCCAGTGGCTGCTGTGCAGGACAAGGATGCAGAGCTGGCTGTGGTGGGCGATCCGGGGCCTCCCCTGGGAGCTCAGGGTTCCCTTGCCATTGATCACAGCCCTGGGGTTTCTTAGAGTGGAGCCACTGCGCAGGCATCTCATGTCAAGAGAGCTTTACACGTCTGGGCTGGAGGAGCTTGAGCTTGGAGTGCCAGGGGATCTCTGTGTCTGGGGAGGAGGGCATTTGGTTGCAAGGTCAGGAAGGTGGAGGTGCAAAACCTGTGCTTTGCTTTATCTTTCCCTGTCTCTCTGGAGTGTTCATGATCATGGCTGGGGTCTGGAGCTCCCTCCCAAGGGGCAGCTCCCACCTCTGCTCCCTGGGACAGGGACAGACCCCAGGGAAGGGGGGTTTAGGTTGGAGATCAGGGAAAGGTGCTGGCACTACCCAGGCTCCCCAGGGAATGGCAACGGCCCCGAGGCTGCCAGAGCTCCAGGAGTGTTTGGACAGCGCTCCCAGGGACAGGGTGGGATTGTTTGGGTGTCTGTGCGAGGCAGGGACTTGGACTGGATGATCCCTGTGCGTCCCTCCCAGTTCAGGATATTCTGATTCTCTGCTCAAGTGCAGGATTTTAATGAAATTATCTCGGGGAGAATACACACATGCCAGTTGGCAGGCCTTAAAAAAATACGCAAACCCAGCTGTTCCTGAGTATAAAACCACTATCCTGTGACCCCATCTCTCCCAAACTGTTGCACTGTTGTTCTCCACAGATGATAAATTCCCAAGGTGGGAAGTCACTCTTTACTCCTTTCAAATCCAGACCTCTCCAGATCTCTGCTGTTTATGCCATGAAATACTCAAGGACTCCACTCTGTAGGTCACATCAATCTGAAGCCAGTGTGTTTTTTCTACCAGTGTAGTTAATCAGGAACTGGTTATTTCCCAGTCCCCTGCCTGCAAATGCATTCCACGGGCACTCAGTTGCTTTTGGACAGCTGAGGAGTGAGTAATAGCATGGGGGTTCTTGCGTCAGAATAGTGATGAGGGGAAAATGGATGAGAGGTACAGAGAGAGCAGGAAAATGTTGTTTTGAACACAGTGGTCCAAGTCTTGGAATGTGCTGAGAGTGTCCTGAGCTCACTCTGATTTTAGGAGCATTGGGAGGCTCAGCAAAATGCTGAGCAGCCTTTGGATTTCGGGCTTGCTAAACAGTTGTTACTTGGAAGTTTGGTTTTATAGAAATTACCTGTTTCCACCTTATTTATTCTGCTGATTGGCTTCTCTGGATTGCTTTTGCTCTGGACAAATAAGTGACAAATCTGGGAAGAGGCAAACTCGCCAAATTTAAACAGTCAGAGTTCCATAGACCAAAGCTAATATTGGCTGACGTGGGGTCGTGCTGCCGTGTGATGAATCCCCACACCAGGGCAGCCACAGGAGAGTGGGGCTTGTCCCCTACCCCTGGGGCACTGCTGGCAGGAGCACAGCGAGGGGGCTGGCCCCCTGGTCCTGCTACAATGGGGAACCAGTGCCCCTTGTGCATTGGCACAGCAGGGTTTGGGGGTGGTGGC
>VZRX01002090.1:0-78826 GCA_013398075.1 Notiomystis cincta
GGTGTGGGGTGTGGTGTGGTGGTTGGTGCCAGGGTTCGGGACTGGTCATACTGTTCTGCCTGGGGCAGAGGAGGATCTGCACATTGTCCCAGGCACAGGACAGGGTCAAGACCAGCACTGAATTATTCACTGACTTTCTATGCTGTTGAGTCACCTGGTGCCAAGGACATCTTGCTAGTGACTGGATCCAGTCTTCATCATGTTAGTGGGAAAAACAACAACAGCACAGTTCAAATGTCCCAGAGTTCCTGGGGTGGGTAAAAGCAAGAAAGATATATAGAGTTGGTTGACGTATCCTTATCAGGAATAACATTTAATAGAGCACAGCTGAAATGTGATTGTGAGCCCTGTCTCCAGGCATGTGAGCTCAGCAGTTCTGCTGAGATTAAGAGTGGCAGAGGGACCTGTCAGATAGTGGCTGGTACATCCAAACCCTTTGGAGTTATGCCAGCAGACAAGCCCTCACAGAACCCTCCTGGAGGGGGGCAGCACACCCAGAAAAGGAGGCACCAAGTCTGGTGCCATCAGGAGTGTTACACTGGCTATGTACCCATGCAAAAGGGAAGGAGCCATTTCTTCTTGGAGGGGTTTGTTTCACCTGCTGAAGTTCACACTCGCTCTGTCTGAGGATGCCTCTCACAGTGCTGTCATGGTACCACAGCCAGCACCCTGTCCTTGCAGCACTGGGATGTTGTCATGGCCAGTACCCTGTCCCCTCACAGCACTGGGCGCAGCAGCTGTCAGGTGAAACCAGTGGGGTAGGAGATGGATTCAAAGCTGGGGTGTGGAAGAAAGCATGTTTCTTCCCAGATATGTTTGCAGCTGGAGTGATCCTTGACCAAATCCAACTGCCCAACACAGCAGAGAAGTGTGATGGTTTCTCCTCTGCCAAGCTAGAGCAAGGAGAGTGTGGTGTTGGGTGCACTGAGCAAGCAGGAGTGTGAGGAGTGATTCTGTCTGCTTCACAGGGCTCAGGTGGTACCTGGGCACTGGGATTGGCTCAGGGATGAAGGCCAGAAGGTCCTGGTTCTCCCCTGACCTGGTCTAGTGGAAGGTGTCCCTGCCAATGGCATGGGCATTGGGACTAGATGATCTTTGAGGTCTCTTCCAACCCAAACCATTCTGGGATCCTGTGATGCCTTGACTTTATGGCCTGCCCTTGGTGCTGCAGATCGAGCCGCTGCGTGGGCCTCTGGAGGGGGGCACACTGCTGACCATCCGCGGGAGGAACCTGGGCCGCCGCTTCAGCGACATCCTCGGCGCCATCCGGGTGGGCAGCGTGCTCTGCGCCCCTCTGCCCGACAGATACGTTGTCTCTGAGATGTGAGTTGGGGCGCTGGGGAGAAGGACCATGACCCCTGCATGTCCCCTGTCCATGCCTGTCCCTCCCTGTCCCTGTGGCCAGGCACTGCTGCCACTGTCTCATCCATCCACAGAGTCGTGTGCCAGACCGGGGAGGCTCAGGAGGCATTTTCGGATGTGGTAACGGTTAACGTGAGCCGGGAAGGGAGGTCCAGGGAACGATACTCCTACGTGGTGAGTGGCTGTCTCCCGAGTGTTTGGTGATTCCCATGCCCCTTAAAGTGAGTCTGCAGCTCCCCACGCCTTCCCCAGCTGGCTGAGAAACAGGACCTACAGCTGCATGTCGGGGTCCTTAAGGAGCCGCTGCGGTGTCGCCTCACCTGTGGTTGCCTGTGCGCGGCGCGGCAGCACCGCAGCAGGATGGTGGCAGCACAGCCGTGCTCCCAGACTCAGCTCCTGCGGGGGTGTCTCTCATCCCAGCTTTATTGACAATTCTCCTACTATAAAAAGGAGCTCCGTTTTCTTCTGCCTCTTTTGCTGAGGTGCTGTTACAACATGTGAGATTTTTTTGAGACTTGTGAAGTCCCTTTGTGTTGTGTAAGTTACATTCCATGAACTCGAGTTATTTAGAACTGATATTTTTGCTGCAGAGATTGTGTTAGGTTTTGCATGAAATAATGTGTAGGGATTAGACTGAAGCTAACCTCATGTCATTGTGCAATGAAAAGCCCTTTATAGCTTTGTGCTGTGCTGTCTCACAAAGATAGCTTTCATCTCTGTAAACCTGAGAGAAATCCATGCATTTCTTCTCTTCCCTACACGAATCTCATTCTTGGACAGTATTCATGGACAGCCACGCTAGGTGGGTGCTGAGGGCATGTGGAGTGCTTGCAGCCTTTAAGCCTCCACTCCAGCTTCAGCTGGGGCAAGACAGCCCGTGCTGCAAGCTGCTGGCCTGGGAGGAGACTTGGAGCTCCAGGAAACACTTTGATTCCTGGTGGCCATTGTGAGGAATGTGGGGCAGATCATGGAGCGTGATTCCTCACCCTATGGCCAATGGCCAGTCTGAGTGTTTAGTTCAGGGAGGAGTACACAGCATGCAGCCAGCACAGGCATGGCACATCCCAGCACCCAGCAGAGCCAGGCCTGACACTGCATGGGGAGATACTGGTGAGGTGATGGCACTGCCAGGCCAGTCTCAGCAGGAGTTCCCAGGTCCTATTTCCACAGTTTCCAGATGTCTGGGTTCACATCCCAGTGGCTACTGATCCAGCAGCTGGGAGTGGATTAAGGTGCCAGTGGTGGCATATGACCCAGTGAGAGTCCCTTGGTTTGGGGATTCTCAGGATGTGTGTGCTGAGCTGGCACATCCCCCAGTGCTGGTTGCTGTCTGGCTGGTGGAGGGCAGAGGGGCCCCGAGAGTGGAACAGGACTGGGCGGCTCCTTCACCAGCTCTTAACATGCGAGGAAAAGCCTCTCAGGAAACACCTGCAGAAGCACCAATGCTGAACAAAACCAGTCCCTGGCCTCAGCCTGGGCCCATGGCAGCCCTGTGCTGGCAGTTCCTGGGCAAGCTTAGGGAGCAGGCCCTTTCCTGGAGCGGGAGAGGAGCCATTCCTGCTTGGGTGGCACAGTAGAAAGCTGCTGTGTCTCTGTCTGTCTCTGTGTCTTGTTTGTCTTAGCAAAGCTTGGGGCAGATACGAGGGAGTGCCCTGCCTTGTGCACATGTGTCAGGGAGGGACACTATATGATGGAGGTGTGTCACACTGAAAGTGGCTTTCACACCATTTGCAGACCAAGCAACGTTCTTGTTTTCTTGGTTCTCCTCTCACATCTGATGGCATGCAAATGGAGTAACCTACACCATGCAAGTCTGGTCTTGGTGAGACCTGAGCTAAGGCACTGATACAGTTTGCCTGGAAAAGTTTAAAAGACTTTCAGAACTGCCCTTCTAAAGAAGGTAGTTCATGAAATACCAGATATTGTTTGTGTGCTACATCTTTCAAAGTCCCCATTATACAAGCCTAGAAGAGACAGAATTCAGCTGTAATTGTGCTGAGGAGGAGGGAGAGGCTTCTTCAGGACATTGTTGCAGGCTATGGATGAGTTGGATTTGCCAAAGCTGTGATGGAGGTGATTGGTGCTGGCAGTGCACCAAGAACAGCAGCTACTGGCTCTGGCTAAGGGGAAGGGCTTTGGGGAACAGGAATAATCCTCTCTGCTGATGCTCTAGCTGCACTTATGAATATGTGGGTTAGGGGCCAAGGACAGGAGACAGCTGTCTGCAGACACCCAGAGAAATACAAATTAGCAAAACGGATCCGGTGGAAATGGGTCAGAACCAACAGATGAAATGGCTGCAGAAGATGTTAATGCATGGGTTTGTGTGGCAGGGACTGCCAGGCAAGGCATTAGCAGCAGGCTCAGCCTGAGCTCCACTGCCCACTTCGTGAGTCTGCTCTGCATGAGCGAGGGATGGGCTGGGGGCGAGCGGGGCCAGCCCCTGTGGCTCTCCTGCCTCAGGGCATGTGCTGTCTGAGAGGGAGTCACCAGTGCCCTATGGAAGGGTCTAGAGATCATGATTTGCCCTGCCCTGGCTGTCCTGCTCAAATGGCACAGGAACATTGCCAGCAGCCTCTCCTGGGGTGCCTGTGAGCAGACAAGAGGGCTCAGCACCGCATGAGTTATCAAAGCCTCCAGCTCATGAATCTCAGGAAGATTTCCAGGGGCTGCAAACACAGATAACATACACGCTAATTTCTGCTGCAAATGGCAAGAGGCAAAGTAACTTCCCCCTCAGTTCCTGTTGCCTCAAGAGATGCAGATTTGAAGCTTCCTTAGCAGGGGTTTGATATTCAATTATCTGAACCCAGGTGGCCATTTTACCAATCTCAAGACCATCATCCAGTGGGGCTTTAAAATTATTCTTGCATTTAGGACATGGATTTGGAAGCACCGATGGATGGGGCTGAGATGGGGGAGGGAGGGAATGAGTAAGAAATTTCCTTTTATTAATGGACCTTGAGCTGTCACTGGCTTAGGACCTCCTGCTGGAAACCTGAAGGTGGGATCCTCAGCTCCCATTTGGCCCCATATTTCATTTACAGCCAGTATTTAGGGACCACTGAGAGTCGCAGAGGTTTTATATGATCTCACTCCTTAGTGTTTGTACCACTTCTCTTGTTCTGAAACCCTGCCAGCAAAAGCTTTTGCTGTGCTGCCGTTCAAGCCTCACAGTGCTGGACACTTACATGTTGTGAATCAATTCCCATGTACGGTGTGGAATATCCAGCTGCAGATTTACCAGGCTAGAAAACAGATTTTCCCTTTGTTTTTAGCTTCCCGTGGTGCAGTCCATAGCTCCTCCGAATGGCCCGAAGGCAGGAGGAACAAGAGTGACCATCAGAGGCAGCAGGCTGGACGTCGGCTCAGAGCTCCGTGTCCTCGTCAACTCCTCGAAGCTGTGCACTGACCTCAGGTGGGAGCAGGGCTGGGGGCTGGCACTGGAGTAGTGACGAGAGCCAAAGCATTAGGAAGGTTGGTATTGTCCCCCAGGGAGTCAGGCAGAGAGAGGTTTTTGGTGGGGGGCCTCTGTCTGTACAGGGAATTGGCCCAGCAGCTGGGGTGCTGTGTGCTGAGAGCTGCTTGTTAGCAGGCCTGCAGTTCCAGGTAGCTGGGTGTGCCTGGGAGCTCCTTGTCGTCTGTGGCTGCCAGCTGCCGGCCAGGGGCTGCTCAGGCCAGCCTGCAGCCTCTGGCTCGGCGCAGCTCAGCCTCGCTGTCCCCACGCAGCCGCACCGACAGCACCATCTCCTGCACCATGCCCGCTGCGGAGCTCACCACGGCTGTGCCCGTCTGCGTGCAGTTCGAGAACAAGTCGTGTGCCAGCCACAACATCACTTTCAAGTATGAGAAGAACCCCGTTATATCAGACATCAACCCCAAAAAGAGCCAGATCAGGTGAGATCTTGCCCTAGCTGACCTGTGAAAGAGTGAGTCAGTTCCAGGTGGGAGAGGCTGGGGAGAGGGTCCTGCCAGGAGAAGGGGGCTTCTCAGCCCTGGGCTGGACGGGTATAGAGGGTGCCTCAGCCTGCTCTTGGGGTGCTCCAGTGTAACCCTAGCACTGGAGTAGAAGAGGTCTCACACACCAGGACTGTTCATAGCTTGTCTTAATGCATTTAGGAGTGGAAAAAATGTTAACCTTGGTAACTACACTGTGCACACCTGGTAAGTGCTTTGGGGAGGCCCAGGTGGGGGCTCTATGAGATCCTGAGGATTTTTCAGAAAAACTGCTGGAGGATGAGATTTGTAATTTTGGATTTCAACCCTCCCCAAGGTCACAGTATTTAATTTTAAAAGTGTGTTGCTTTTAGTTTCACATCTCTGTGGAGTTCTCAGGCTCCTGTTCCTTTGGATTCCGTGGTGAAATACCACCCTCCTCACCTGTGAAGCCTGAAAAACCCAGGGCTGACTAGGAAATCTGGGAGGCCAGCGGCTGTGCCGGCAGGACATCACTGAAAGCAGCATGCCCAGGGGCGAACATGAGGCTCTGGTGGCCTGATCCCCTTGGAACAAAGTTGCCTCTCTGTTCCCAAGCACAATGCCAAGGCTGCAGGCTGTGGGAATGTTAGGGGAAAGGCAGAGCCATGACTCAGCCAGGTGCAGCCCACTCAAAGGCTTCCAACTGCTGAGTGGCGAGAGCAGTGTCTAAAAAGAGTCAAGGGAAGAATGCCCTGCCCCTAGTCACAAAGGAAACCTCTGGGGTATTTCTCAGTCGCCTTAGACTGCTTCCTTGATACTTAGAGCAGTTCCCAAATGTGAGGCTCTCTCCAGCCTCTGGGCTGTTGACCGTGAGGTGCCAATAACTTGTGTAAAAATTTATCTGGATATTTATGATTTATCTTATTATATTGATAAAATAATCCATATAACCAAAATCTAAACCAATGCAAAAGTTGTACACTAGTCTGCAGATGTGACAGGATCCTAGTTGGATCACAACTTCCTGCTGATATCCCCAAGCTTCAGAGAACCCTGGGGCCTCGTGCCCAAAGTCACTGTGCCTATTCAGATAATAGGATTTGTGAGTCTTGCCTGTTCCCTGGCAAATACTCCAAACAAGTCAAATGTGATATGGGGGAAGGGAAAGGTATGTCTAGGGTGCAGATGAGTCCAGCCATTGCTCTGCCTTGTGCCCATGTGTTGCATTCCTCCTCAAGTAGATACAGAGCACAACAACTTTCACATTTTGATCTAAATCGGAAGTTCCTGGAAGATGCAGGATGAGGGACTTTTCCCTCTATAAGTCTCACAGTTCTCTGTGGGCTGCTGCAGGGCAGGGGCAGAGACATGGACAGGACAGGGGTAGGGGCAAGGGCAGGGGATGCATCCTGGCCATCACTTTGCAGGCCACTTACATGGCCAGTGGCCAGGACACCTGCTGCATACCCTGGCGTGCAGAGGCTGCTCTTCAGGGCAGTGGGAGTAAGGGGGACAGCTGACTCATGCTGGAAGGGGCTCCCCCCTTTCCACTACAGCATCTACTCCTCCTTCCTTCCTCTCTTCCCTGATGTTGTGGTAGCTGTGTGAATCTCTGCTGTAAGTAGGAAGAAGACTTTGGCTGTTGGGTCACATTTTCTGCTCAGGCAGCTTGGAAATGTCTCTGAGAAAATGACAGGAGGAAGATGCAGCCATCACATCCCACTGCTGCACTGTCCTCTGCAGTCACCCTCTCTTTCTTCCCTTCTCCTCACAGCGGGGGCAGGATCATCACCCTGGAAGGAAGAGGTTTTGGGCTGGTCCAGAATGTGTCCATGGCTGTCCGTGGCATCGGCAGAGAGCACACGGTAGGTGTCTTGGCCAGGCAAGGCCTGGTGACGGAGCAGGGCTGCGTCCCTACTGCCAGAGGGTGGCCAGGGTGTGAAGCTGGGGCCTGGGGCCCTGCCTCAGGGTGGGCTAGGAGTGCTCAAGGAGCTGGGTTCTGACACAGTCACTCCTGCTTTCAGCGCTGTAAGGTTCACACTGACACGGTGATCACCTGCCCCTCTCCAGCTGCCTCCAACGTCACGGTGGGGAGCAAGCCAGCCCCCGTCGATTTCTACCTCAACGGGCGCCTCTACACAGACGAGCGCGCGGCTCTGGATGAGGAGGTGTACCCCGAGGAGGCCCTGCACGTCAGCAAATTCAGCCTGGGGTACTACGCTGACCCCCAGTTCTCCACAGCCAAGAAGGAGAAGTGGATCAAGCACCATCCTGGCGAGCCCTTAACTCTGGTCATACATGTAAGAGGGTGGTTGTTACAGCTCTGCTTCTCTCTGGGTGCTGCCATCCCCTCCCTGGGCAGCTCCTCAGTCCTAAGTACCAGCACAGGGACTGTCCACAAAACAGGAGAGAGAAGAGGGTGGATGGGAACTGGAGAGGCAGGAACAGGTGATTTTGGCTCAGCCTGCAGCTTCTGCATCTCTCTGCCACAGGAGATACTGCCTGGTCTGGGGTTGCCTTCTGAGGCATGATGCCAGAGAGCTGCCTGGGGAGGATGTTGTAAATAGGGGTTAAATAACATACTGGACATGTGGAAAAGAATGACAATGCCCTGGCGTGAAACCAGACAGGTGCTGCAGAAGGGCCTGACAATAGGTGTTTATTCCTGCAGAAACAGATCATCCATTCTTCTCTTTTGGCTACTGAATTCAGCTCAGCTCACAAGGAAGTTGGGATGCAGAAGCTGAGTGGCCTGGACAATGAGCAATAGTAATTCAAAGGCCATTGTTTGCTGCAGGATATCCTAATTGTTTGCAACGTGCTCCAGAAATGTGCTCCCCCTTTCTCAGGCTTTGCAGGCGCATCCCCTGGCTGTCCCCTCCATTGTACATCCTTTCCCCCTCCCAGATGGGCGCTTACATCCTTATCTTCCGTGCACAGCAGGCCCAATCAAAAGCAGATTTTTCCAGGTTCCATGAGGAGCTTGTTCATCCTATGCCCCATGCTGAGTGAAGAATGGGAAACAGGAAAGTGGGGAATGGCCTGGTTTTGGCTTTCCTGTGGAGTGCTGGAAAAATGTTCTTGGTGAGGGAGAGTCTTCCCAGGTCTGCAAAACAGTAGGGAATATGGAAAGTAAAGCAGGAAGATCGATTGCAATTCTAACTGCTATGCTGCAGCCTGACATCCTGATTTTATTTCTGTCTTTAGAAAGAGCCTGACAGCCTGGGCCTGGAGAGCAATGAGTACCAGGTGAAAATCGGGCTGATCTCGTGTGAGATCCAGATTGTTTCAGACAAAGTCATCCACTGCTCCATCAACGAGTCGCTGAGCTCCTCGGAAAGGCAGTTACCCGTGACGGTGAGTCCGGAGCGCAGCGCGTGGGGCAGAGCGGGCCCGCTGCAAAGCCCGCGTGTGAAGGACCTGCCCAGCTCACTCACTGGTGACCTGCAGGAGGCTGCACAGGGGGAAGGGAGCACGAAGCTCGCCATGCTGGCAGCTGTGGCAGGGCAGCTGGTCAGCAGGACGCAGGGGCTGGGGATGAAGGCTGCCCCGAGCTGTGGTGAGGGCCTGCCGTGCTCCAGGCCATGGGGTACCGGCAGCTGCCTGCTGATTTACTGCACTGTGGCCAGGGGAGGCTGCTCAGAGTTGGAAAGGCACAGTGAGGTCTCAGGCGTGTGAGGTTTTGTCACCTGCAGTGATGTTCTGCTCCTCGTGAGATATGTTTGGGGATTTCCTTACAGCCTGAAGCCATGGGCTCTGCTCACACCAGCAGAAGGGCCACGGGGGGCCGTGAGAGTCCAACCTTCACCGAGCTGGGCCTGTGCTGGGTCCCTGCGGTGTGAGCGGGAGGGTGAGAGCAGTACTCGGGGCTTCCAGGGGCTGCTGCTTCCTCACTGCAAAGAGTTCAGCATTCAGGGCTGCAGTTTCTCTTCATGTCTGCAAAATTCACCGCACTTTGTTATTGCCCTGTTTTCCAGAGGGCTTGACTGAACTGCTGTGCTTGCCCTCGGTTTCCCTCATGCCGTACACAGCCCATGGCCATGCAGGGATGTGACCGTGGCTTTTTGTATCTGGAGAGAAAATGCCTTTGACTCCGTGGGAGACCCCGCTGCCCCCTCCTGGTCCGTGTGTTGGCAGGGATGGATGGGAGCCTGAGGCATGGGCAGGGGGGGAAAGGAGGGCTGAAGGGAACCGGGGAGCTGTGGAGTTGGGCTGCCCAGGGGAAAGGCACAAGGATGCACTACCAGTTCGCTGACAGGGTTGTCCAGTTTACTGGCAACAATCTGATATGTATGAAATTGTGTTGCAAACTGGAAACATGGAAATGCAGAAGTAACAGAATTTCTTGAGTCATCTTAATGGGAATTTTAAATAGGGTAATTAAAAAATTTTTTTTTTGTAAGAACTGAGAAACAAGGAAATCCCTTTGTGGAAGAAAAGGAATTTTTGAGTTTGCTAGTCTTGGTGTGACCAATCAGGGCAAGTCCCCAGGAAGCAAGAGAGTGATACCCAGCCCTAAATATCACAAGGCTGTTCAGAGTACACCAGCAATGAAAGTGCAGCTAATTAATCTGCTTATATTCATACCTGTGCACCCTTACTAAACCTACTGGCTGGGGCCCTCACCTGCCGGCCATTCCCCAAGTGGCCACTGCCTTATAGCACACGAGAAATGGCTTTGGTGACACAGGGCAGGCATGTGCAGGGGCCTTGCCTGGGTCACACTGAGTATTGAGTAGAGCTGTCCAGCTACACAAGAGAGGCTTGTCAAGACCTGCAGGCCCACCTTTGTTCATGACCAGTTTAAACATTGAATTAAACAGCAGCCATGGGATTTTTTTTATCTGAAAAATGCAAAAGGCTGAGCTGGTGGGGGGAAGAAGACTCAAAACACATTGAGGAGCTGACTTATTGCAGCATTTCAGAGGGAAAAAGTAGAAATCCTGAGGCTGTGGCTGTGAGGCTGCTGAGTGAACCTGCCTAGGTGCTCTTGCAGTGCTGTGTCTCCTGTCCCATGGCTCTTGGACAATGTGCCAGGGTCAGGACCAAAGCTCTCAGTGTCTGGAGCCTTCCACTGGCAGCAGCCATGCCCTCAGCAATGCTCCTAGAGCTAGGGCTGGATGTCCCTCAGGATGGAGTTGTGTGTCTGGTGGTGGAGGTGGTGGGAAGGTCCTGCTTACGGGATGGCTTTGGTCCCAGTGGCTGACAGCTGCTGGAATTTTACCACAGTGGGCACCTTTCCCAGCAGTGTTCCATGACACAGGAAATCAAAGATTAATTTTGATTAATCAAAAGATTAATCAAAAGATTAATCAAAATCATAAGATTATTTGAGCTCTTCCCTACTTCATTTCAAGTTTTTTTTTTTCTTAAGTTTCTCTCACTTCTTGTTCCTTGGGAGAAGTGAAACTCACATTTCCAGAAGTGAAAGCCTTGTGTGGTCATGAGTTTTCCTTATCAGATGATGCTGAGGAATCCTTTCATCCCAAGGGCCCAAAGAGCTTTTTGTAAACGGCACCCAGTAACTTGCCAGCCTGTGATGTGTGCTGGCCTCTTACCTTCTGGAGATCAGGAGACCCAAGGACTGAGCTCTAGTGGTTTGTGCTTGTTGTCACAAGAAGCAAGGGCTAGGAGCAGAGCCAGCACCTTCTGACACCCCTTTCACTGCTTTAGCCACAAGATCATTACTCGTCTATGGTCTCATTTATTTTTATTCCCTTAGTTTATTTGTATTTCAAGAACTTTAAAGTTTCTTAACCCTTCTTCTTCTGGGTGACAGCAGTTCTGGTTTTGGAAGAGAAAGGCAAGTGCAGCAGGGCTCCAAAAGCTGTTCAGAGCCATAAAGAAGTCGCTGATTAGTGGAAGTGATTTTCTACTGAGAGCAGCACAGGCAGTCTTGGTGCCATGGGCTCTCTAGGAAAGGGCTGTCTCTGCTGGGGCAGGTACAGTGGGGCCATGGGGCCTGCAGTTCTGCCACCACTGGGATGGGCATCACTGCAGCATCACAGACTGCTGGGTGTGGCCTTGGCATCCCCCAGAGCACAGGAAGGGAACTGTGCTCCCTGGAGACACACAGAGTGCCCAGGGTCTGGCAGTGAAAGGCACAGCCCGGCCTCCCATGGAGCCTGGAGCCTGCGCCAGCACCGACAGCGAGTCCTCGGGTGAAGGTCTGCTGAGTGCTGCCCTGTGTCCCTCTGTGCTCCCAGCTCCTTGGCAACTCAGCTGGAAACTCAGCTCCTGCTTTTCCTCCCTCCTTCTCCTTCCTCAGATCCAAGTTGGAAAGTTCAACTACACAATTGCCATGCTGCACCTTGGGGGAGGAGAAACTGCAATCATTGTCTCCATCGTTATCTGCAGCATCCTGCTGGTGCTCTCTGTCGTAGGTAAGGGAAAGAACAGTGTGTTCCCAGGCTGTGCCAGGGTTTTCCTCACTGCATGTGGAGGTGTGAAGGTGACTCTGAGTGCTGCAGTTGTGCAGCATCTGAAGCTGGTCTGGGTGTAGCAGGTATAGGGTGTAGCTCTTTGTATGGCGCACAGCTAGTACCAGAACCACAGCTCCCTGCAGTACAGAGCTTTTCCTAGCTGAATGCACAGCCAGGAACTCTATTACTTGAACCTGTGATATTTATAAACTTACCCTTTTCCCCAAATACTTAGTAGTTACTATAATACAAAATAAAGAAGGATGTAAGAAACTGACCTTGGTCACAGGCATGACTGTCCTAGACCATTCCAGAGGTGCTGTCAGGCTAAGATCCTGTCATCAGGAAAAGCAGTGACAGGTGCCTGGCCGAGTAGGAAGAGCAGAGCCAGCATCCTTAGCTGCAAGTCTGAAGCAGGCACATTGGTGTATGTACCTGGCTGGAAGCTGTGCTGCACGCCTTTGTCGTCGGGCTAGGATCTCTGCTCATCACATGCCCAGAATGACTAAGCAGCAAGAAACCTGGCAGTTCACAGCAAATGAGGGCTTCATAATAAGGATTTAATTTATTTTCAATAAAGGCTCTAATGCACCCTATTTATTAGTTCCCAGGGACCACCACCCATCATTAAAAACATATTTCTGGAGGCATGGGAAGACTGTCAGATATGAACACTGTAATACAGGTGGTAAACGTCCTCAATTCTGTATTTGTTAATCAGCTGGAACACATTAATATACAGTTAAGCTGAACACAGACAGTCCAGACCAAAATTGAAGATGACAGAGTTACAGCACGATCATTAAATTCCAGATGGTTTTACTTATTTACAGATAATCGACAACTGCCTGAGCAGATACCAGTCTGGTGGTAGGTGTGAAACCAACTCTGGGTTTAGATTTCTGCACCCATGTCAGAGAGAACTCCTCTGATCCCAGCTGCAGCTGCTCCTAAGCCCGGGTCCAAAAGGCTTATTCCCTTCCTCTTTTCCAGCTCTCTTTGTGTTCTGCACAAAGAGCCGCAGAGCTGAGCGCTACTGGCAGAAAACCCTGCTCCAGATGGAGGAGATGGAGTCACAGATACGGGAGGAAATCCGCAAAGGTAAGTCACTGCCTGGGTGCTGAGGAGCCATGGCTAGGAGGGGGATGTCAGGTTAGCAGACTTGAAGTAATTCACCTTGTGCTGTGTAGAAGTTTATAGAATTATTTGTAGGAGAATTCCTGTGATCGCTTGTGAGCTTTGGCAGGTTTGGGAATGAGGCTCAGCGGCTGGAAGTGTGGCTCTGCCGCTGTCCTGCTGCCTGGCTTGGCCACTGATCTCCAGTGCCACCAGCTTCTCTGCCCTGGGGTTAATGGCCCTTGGCTGTGTCAGAGGGTTACTTGAAGGTCACACTAACCTTCAGTGTGCTTTCCTCTTGGGTCTAACAGAAACTGCAGCACGCTCCTCGTAGAGTAATGGGAGAAGTATTCCAGGGGTTGGCACCCACCTTCCTGCCATGCATGATCCCACCATGTCAGCTGACATCTTGTCCTGAGGGGACTGGGGCTCCTGGGGCAGAGAATGTTCTGTCAGTGCTTGGGGCCCGGTGTACAGTCTGATGGTTAAACCCCGATGGGAATGTGCTGCTCAGAGAAAACACAGCTTCAGCCGCCACGAGGAACGGCGTGAGGGGGCAGAGACGAGACGTGCCGAGCTCGCCGGTGCCAGCCTGTCTCGACTGCTGGAGGACTGGGCTCTCACCATCTGCGGGTCTCTTTGTGTCAGGTTTTGCAGAGCTGCAGACAGACATGACAGACCTGACCAAGGAGCTAAACCGCAGCCAGGGGATCCCCTTCCTGGAGTACAAGCACTTTGTCACCAGGACATTCTTCCCCAAAGTAAGGAGACAGCGCATGTCCCGGGCACCTCATTGCTCCCAGATATGTCCCAACCAGTTTAGGGCCCTGCTAAAAGGCTTTTGCAGTGTTACAAAATCATTCCACTGTTATATATTTACTTGTCACATATTTCAGCCTTAATTATCATCAAAAGTGGAGCCGCACCTCCTGGGTTGTCATACAGGATCAGGCTTGCTCGCACATGACAGAAGCTGGCGGCAAGTGTCGCAGGAGTTGCTCCGGCTTGCATGGTTGGGGCCATTGCACACCTCTTCTGGAAGAGCTCTCACACAAGCAGAGTGCTGAGGTCTCCTCAAGGGCTCCAGTGTCACCCCACTCTGTTCAGCAGAGGCTAAGGGGTGGCTGAAGGGTGAATCTGCCATTGGCAATTAGGGAGAGGGGCTTTTTGTCCCATGCACGGTGCCCCCAAGCATTCCCAGCAGCTTGGTCAGTCCTCAGGAGCTCTTTGGATGTCTCTGTCTCTCCCATCCTCCCTGTCCAAGGTTGGGCACGTGGTGCTCCCAGTAAGATGCCCTGGGGCACCCCGTCCCAATGTGTCTGCCCGGAGGCCTTCCCAGAGCTGCAGCAGACGTGCTGGTGCCGTCACTGCTGTCACCGGCTGCTCCGCTGCGTGGCTCTGCGCCCTTCACCGCGGCTCTGTTTCACCCCGAGGCAGTGGTGTGTTGGTGCTGAGGACTGACATGATGATTTATGACTGCAGAGTGTTTCATTAGTAGCTGTAACTCAGGATTTTCAGTTACACAGTCTCCATATCTCTGCACACTAGAGGCTTTAAGATTCAGGCTGGTATATGAATGCTAGAGATTTAAGCATTTTTCCCATCTGTTTTAAAAGTTACATATGTTGAAACACCCAGAACTCCTCTATTTTGATTTAGTCTTCTGTAAAGCTTTCTCCTCTGGGAGTTTTCTAGCTGTCACATTACTCTATTTGCAGTCTCCCTGCCCTAACAGCCTTGTGTCTGTGCAGACGTCTGCCTCCCCCCATGCTTGGGGTGTTTGCTCACTGGAGAGATCTTGCAAAGTGTTTCAAGGCTCCAGAAGCCAGCCCCATGCATGTCTTTGGAATGGGTGGCTTTAGCCCCAATGACATGCCTCCCCATCATATTCCCTGAGGTGCACAGCACACAGGTGCCCTCCTCTAACACTGTGCTTGGTTCCAGTGTTCCTCTCTCTACGAGGAGTGCTACATCCTGCCATCCCAGCAGCTCAGCTCACAGGTGGGCTCCCAGGTCCAGGAAACACATCCACTCCTGGTAGGGGAGTGGAAGGTGAGTAACCCACTAAGAGAACAAATGCTTTTGGGTGTTGCTAACCATTAACACAGACCAGCTGGATCAGCTTTGGCCGGCTGAAGAAGGCAGATCTGTGAATCTGCCCTTGCATAAGGAAGCATTGCCCTGGGATCTTTCCTGGCTCTCTGACCTTGAGGCTGCAGTAAGGTCTTGCTCTAGAACTTCTGAAAGCTGGCCAAACCCAGCCCTCTTCACCTCTCCTTGTACACCCACTAATTGTTTTGTCAGCCCTCAGCTGCACTTGCTCCATCGTAGGGGGGAGCCCCAAACTGGCCACAGTGCTCCAGGTATCCTGAGGAGTGCGGAACAGAGTGGAATGGCCACTGCCACTGGCCCAGCTGTGTGTTCCTTGCCAGCAAAGATGCTGGCTGTGTCAGGGAGAGGGAGGAGGGGCTCTTCTGCTTAGAATCTCTGTGCTCAGTAGAGGCATCCCTGCCATCAAGAGAGATAAAATGCAGAGGAAAACGACAAGCAGGGTTTTCTTAGTCTGCATTCTAAATTTTTCTTCAGATCCCTGAGAACTGCAGACCCAATATGGAAGAAGGAATTTCTCTGTTCTCCACCTTGCTCAACAATAAGCACTTCCTCATCGTGTTTGTCCATGCTCTCGAGCAACAGAAGGACTTTGCTGTCAGAGACAGGTATGAGTTCAGAACCAAAGACTTGGCAGCTGGAGGGGACCAACTTACTCCTACCCCGAAGCAATCCAGCCAGTGTCTGGGGCTGTGTGTTTCAGTGGATGACTGAGTTACACTTGCCTACACATTGCTGATAGAAATGGATGGCCATAAACCCTGAAGAGCACTCACTCATTTGGCTTAGGGCTAAGAGGGTATAAGCTGATCTGAGGTCCTGCAGCACTGAAAGAGGGTTGGAACTTCTAACACCATTAAGAAGGCTCATGAAAATTGTCTGACAGAGTGCCTTTGTGTGTTTGGTTTTTTAGTGCCAGTCAGCGGCTCAATCTCATTGGATTGGGGCTTGAGTCCTGTACCATTCTGTGTTTCAGGTGTAACCTGGCCTCCCTGCTCACTATTGCATTGCATGGGAAACTGGAGTATTATACCAGCATCATGAAGGACCTCTTGGTGGATCTAATAGATGCTTCAGCTTCCAAAAACCCCAAGCTGATGCTGAGGAGGACAGAATCTGTGGTGGAGAAGATGCTCACCAACTGGATGTCCATCTGCATGTACAGCTATCTCAGAGTAAGAGAACCGGTCACTGCTGCGCTGGGTGCAGGGTCACCCGTGTGCAGCAGGGATGAGGGATGCAGGGGACAGGCAAGGACCTGATAGTTGCTAGCAGTGCCACTCAAATGATCACCAGCGCTTGGCAAACTGATGTATTGAATGATTCAGGTGTAGGAAAGCAACCTGAAATTCAGTTGTTTCTCCACTTCTGCCCAGGGCTTTGGTGAGCTCAGTCTTCCTGGCGAGCCAGAGCACAGATCAGTGTTTTCACTGTGCTTGAGAAGAGCCATAGGGGAGCTGAAAGACAACCAGAATGGCTGGAGGTTTGGGGAACTGCCTGGTTATGTGTTGTTTCTGTGACCAGCTGGCTCGGCCACGCTGACCAGCCAGCAGGGTGTGTCTGGGGAGCCACAATGCTCAGGAGGGCCGAGGGCACTGGGGCAGGGGCTGCTCTGCATCGCTGCCCATCGCGGTGGGGGCCTCTTACGCGGGGTATCCTCGTGGTTCTGCACAGATCTGAGCAGGAGGGGCGGGGTGTCTGTCCCAGAAGGCTGAGGGTCTTCTGACAGTAATGAGCAGGAATATGTTTGGCATCTCAGAGCCATCAGCAGTCCATCTGCTCAGTGCTTTATCTCCAACATTTGCCAATTCTGTTTGGAATTCCCCAGAAGAATTGAGCAATAACTTAATTGATTCCACAGCAGTTAATTGGAGGATACCCCATTATACCCACAGGAAAGAGCCTTGAAAAAGCCTTTGAAAAAATCTCTTTTCCCAAAGTGTTTTCTACATCCACAGAAGTGATTCTGTATTGTCTTCATACATATTGTGATGTCTTCTGTTCCCAAATGATCAGTTTTGGTCCTAAAGCCAGTGGTTTTGTAATTCATAATTTTCCATTTTAGCCGACACAGTTAGCCAGTCTAATAAAAGAAGAGTTACAGGAGTGGATGAGAATAGCTCATGTTCCAATGTAGTACAGATATCCAGCCTGTAAAGACAGAAAAGAGGAAAATAGTAAATTTTTTTTAATCTTTAGATTTTGTGCCTGTAGTTTAACCATGGGAGAAAAAAAAGTGCTGATTCCCTTTTGGGGAGGGGAGACCACATGTGAGGCATCTGATCCAGCTCCAGCTTGTGCTAAAAATGGACATTGTGCAAGAAGGCTTTCTCAGGGAAAAAAGAAAAAGAGGAAAGTGGAGCCTTATCACGTGGGCCTGAAGGCTTGAGCACATTACACGGCTCACTAATGGCAAGGAGCTCCACACGTGGCACCGGGTGGGAGCTGCCCATTCCTGCAGGCTGGTCCAGGGCTGGGGGGGCCGTGGCCATCCCCAGGGCTGGGCAGTGCTGCTGTGAGCTGGGACTGTGAGCTGGCTTCCCCCTGCTCGTGGCCACAGAGGGAGGATGAGAATGGGATATGTTGGGAGTTGGACTGCGAGGTGACTGGGTTCTTTGCAGAGCTCTTGGGCCACGGGCTGAATGTGCATTTCCATCCACCTGCAGCAGGTTCTTGGCAGGGGCTACAGCTGCACACTGGCTTTGCAGCCCCCTCCACGCCTCCCAGGCCCAGCCTGAAGCCATGGCAGTGCAGAGCATCGCCGGAGCCTCTTTCCCATCTCTGGATGGAAAAGCAAATGGTTTCCAAACTAAAGCGCAAGGAAGCTGATTTCCTGGAGACTCTGATGTCTCACATACTCCACAGGGATCAGAGGAGACACGGAGCTGCTCCTGAAATATGGACAGGGAAAAGAATTGGTCAGACAGGAGTGTCTGGAGAGGAAATTTGTCCCAGGTGATGCAAGCCCAGCTGTGCAAAGGGACAGGAGCTTGATCTAGATCAGCAGAGCTGGCATCTTCCCCACCACACAAATGAGGACTGGAGCCCCTGTGGTGGAACAGACAGCACCCCTTCCACACGGCTGGTGTCAGCTCAGGGCTGTGATTTAAATAGTAGTGATAGCCAAAGGCCTCCCATGTGCCTTGCGTTCCTCAGGATCAAACTCTGCTGCCTTCGGAGAGGCATTTCTTGGTTAAAAAGAAGGCTTGCCTGCCTGCCTGTAGCACTGCTCTGTCAGACGTGTGATGATGGGCCTGGTTTTCATTCCTGAATTATCCCCATTAATCACAATGTCTATTTGAAACAGCTGCTGCGAAAGTCCCTGCCGTTGTGCAGTGGAAAAATTCCAAGTGCTTGTATTTTCCCTTGTAAGTCAACGTTACATGCTCAAAACATTTGTTTCACATTAATGCTCTGCCTAACAGCCCGTCCATTTGTGTTTTGGGGGAAAATGATTTGAAGGAGCTGTCTTCAGCTGGGAAGGAGCTGCTGGCCACAGGCATTCCTGGCCAGCACATGTGGAGGGCACCTGAAGGCGAAGGAGTGACGGGGGCTGACTCCGTTTGTGAGGGGTTGGCATGAGCTGGCAGGGGGCCTGCTGCAAGGCACGGGGGCTCAGAGGTAACTTGCAGCATTTGCACCATCAGTGCAGAACTCTGTTTCTGCAGAACTGAGTGAGAATGGTAGATGAAATGGTCCACATCTCTACTTTGTGCTACAGTTCTGGTGGAAAAAGCTTTAAAAAAAACCTTCTCCATGAGCTACCATGGTACCATTGTGCCTGGTTCCTAACAGGGTTGGGGAATGAAAGGAAAAGTGGGGTTCTGGAATTCAGCTTTTATGTCTGGTTCCAAGCTTACCCAAGTTTTGCGTGTGGGATGGAGGTTTGATTCTTCACAGAATGCAAGCAGATAATTGACCCAAAATTAGCAGGCACTTGGGATTAGCAGCTGTTTCTGTGCTTTTCCCACCCTAGCCTCACCAAAACATTTTGGAAATGGCCGTAGTGTGTTCCTGGGAGGACATCTATAATAACTTGTCAGAGTTGTGTTAATAGGGCAGCAACATGTGAATCCAGTCTGCGCTCTAAACCTTTTTGTTTTCCCAAGCATATAAAAACGAAGCCCTCCCACGCTCCTTGTGCGTGGAACAGTTCAAGTCCTGCCAGCCTGAACTGTGCTTTCCATTACTGCAGTTATTTCGGTGCCCTGGGTAGCTTTAAGAGCCCATAACAGTTCAGTCAAAAATGAAAATGAAGTCTCATTAAAATACATTCACAATAGGAGGAAAAAAAGGCCCCAGACTGTGTTTTTTTAATTTTGTTTTTTTGTCCTGAATCAGCACTGATCTCTTCTGGTTAAACTTCCTTTCTCCTAACTAGCAAAGTCCAAAGACAGTTTTGATTCCTTTCCAGATGAGTTTTCTGAACAATGCTGGAGGTTTCACAAGTTTGCCATTTTATCTCTAGTCCCTGCCTGCCAGCCCTTCTTTCCCTGCTTTGAAATTCACTGTCTGATTAGCACTTTTGCGGATTTCCATAACATCCCACAGTTCCTGAGCCTGAAAGCCAAAAAGCCAAACAGAAATAGCGCCTGGCCAGAGGAGCTGTCGCTGTCCCCTGCGGGCGGCCCGGCCAGGGCAGCCTGCTGTGAGCAGCACGGTGCTGTGGAGCCGGCCCCGACCCTGCAGACCATGCCCATTTCGAGCCAAAAGGGCTTCCACATCAGTAGGGTGAGCCCTTTTTAAATGTTTTTGGAGGCACTGAAGTCTCCCTGTGGCTGGACCTGCCCGTGGTAGGGATGAGCAGGCTGCGGAGCCCGGCCCTGAGTTTAGCCTCAGGTTTGTCCCTGCTCACGTGTGACACACACGTGTGACACACACAGGGCTCCTGTAGGTAGCATGGCCAGTGTCAAAGACTGATGACCCCGTGTGCAGGGCCAGCCAGTGCAGCCCGAGGAGGTCTCTGTGATGGTGCTGTCCACTTGTTATATCTTGCTCCTGCCTTTCTCTCCAAAATGAACACTTTGTGTCTTCTGCACATTGTCCACTCTTTGCAGTCCTCAGCTTTTCCACTTCCTGGCTCCACACCTTCCTCTACATTCTAGAAGCCATGCCCTCCTGCATTCCAGCACCCGCAGCCCCGCTTTGAGCCCATTTTGTGCTGCCTGCCCATAGGAGCATTGCAGGAATTATTAAACCCCTGCAACAGACCCAGGGAGCTTCCCTGTATTGCTGAAGTTACCCTTGAAAAGGAAGTGAGTGCCCTGCTGGCACAGACGGCGTGTGCCCACTGACAGCTCTGCTGTATCACCCTATCATCAACCGCACCAAGTGCAGCGCATCCAAATTGACATCGAACTAATTGCTTTAGCAATTATAGGGCAATTAGAATAAAAGAATCACCAAGTTTTAATTAAGAAGCAGATTGAACAGGATTTAGCAGCTCCTAGCTGAGAAATATCAAAACCATTGGGTATCTGTTGTCTTGAGCAGGCTCTCAGATGGCAGGCCTGTGTGTGCAAGGGGGGATGCTCAGAATACAGAAATGTGCAGAATTTGCACTTGCCTCATTGGAAGGAAATTGAACGTGAACATTAGGGAGAATGGGATGTACTCTAACACTGAAGAGTTCTTTAAAAAAATAGCTTATGTTTCCCTTGCACATCAGTGCAGCAGGCAGAAGTGGATCAGAAATTTGGCATTAAACTGTGTAGCTGAATCACATCACAAATAGATGCTCCCTGTTATATTTTTCAATTTTGTTACAGCAGTGCCACAGTTCACCTCTCTCCCATGAACTTAGGTTTGATGAATGTAAGGAGTTAAATGGTGTGTTTGCTTGCTGTCACATGGGAACAGCTTGTTGACCCTGATCCTCTGTTTTGCTGTCATGAGGGCTGTGCTGTGGTATGAGAAATATGAACGCTGGTTCCCAGAGCCACAGGCCCAGGCTGTGGGCTCACTCCCATGGAGTTCAGTGGCAAACCAGGCAGTGCAAAGAGGGGTTCAGCTGACACGTCCATGAGAAAGCTGGGTGCCCAAATATCTCTGTTGGATTTTTGTGCACATCAGCCCTTTCTTGTCCTGCTGAGTGCAGCATGTCATACAGTCTGCACCCTGTCAGATTGCAGGAAGCATCTCTGTAGCACAGTATGCTAGATTCTCCCTGTTCCTATGTAATTCACATGTAAATTAAGGCACATTTGCATTTTGTCGAGCATCATGTGTGCATGTCCCTGCTCAGCACAGCCATGCATATGCCCCTGCTTTCTGAGTGGCACCCCAGCTCTGTCCCTGAGACAGCACAGGCTGGCACAGCCCATTGGTGCCATTCCACAGCTCTGGTGCTTGCAGAGGACTTGGATGGGGTATGTTGGTGCTGACAGTTACAGCATCCCCAAAACGGCCTGCGGCTGTTGTTGGCTGTTGTGTCCTCTTCCCCATCTGTGCTGTCATGTTGCCACAAGACTGAAAACTTCTCAGCAACCTCAGAGAGATGCAAGTGGGAGTTAGGAGGCAATGACCCCTGCCAGGTGTTTGCAGCACCTGGGGTGGACTAGTCCTGCTCCCTGGTGGGCAGAGGCACCTTCAGCGCCCACACAGAGCCTGCCCCTGCTGCACTGCTGATGAACCTGTCACCACCAGGTCCAGTTTGCTGACTTGGTCTTCTTTCCTTTCCCCAGGAGACAGTTGGAGAGCCCTTCTTCCTGCTGATCTGTGCCATCAAACAGCAGATTAACAAGGGTTCCATCGATGCCATTACAGGGAAGGCCAGGTACACCCTCAATGAGGAGTGGCTGCTGAGGGAGAACATAGAGGCAAAGCCGAGGGTGAGTACCCATGTGCTGGGGCTTCCCCAGAGCTAGGGTGAGAGGGAGATGCCATGCTCATAGAATTTGGGTCTGCACAGCTGGTGAGAGGAAGAGGCACCTGGACAAAAAGAGGAGAGGGTTTCTGATAGAAAGAGTTGCTCTCGTAGCCCTGCAGCTTTTGGCTGCAACTGAGGCAGTAGCTGTACCTCCCTGCTCTCTGAGCAGGTGTCAGTGGCAGCCTGCAGGCCCTCAGCACTGCCTGTCCCACTGTTCAGGAGCTCTCAAGCAGGTGCTGGTAGTGGGCTCCAGGCACTGCAGCAGGCTTAGAGCTACTCTAAGCAGTGGAGCTTGGCCCGTTGCATCAAGCAGAGGCTGAACAATGAGCTTTGGTGGTCCCATTAGTCACCAGTCAGAGCCAAGCAACTGAGGACTGGTAATGGGGGCTGACCCTTCCTCCTGCCTTGTGCTGGTCAAGCCCCATTAGCAAGACAGCATGAGAGGAGTCTGCTGTGCTGCTCCCTGTGCTCTCCCAGCTTGGTCAACAGAGCCCTCAGCCCCTGGGGCTGTAAATCAGTGCCTCTGATGCTCTAAAGCATTGATGGCCACATTAGTTCAGCCTGATTTCCATCAGCACAGAGCCCAGGCACTGCAACTTCCAAGCATTCTTGGGAGGTAGCAGAACCAGGCAGCTCATCCCTAACACAGCCTCTGCCTGCAGAATCTCAACGTCTCCTTCCAAGGCTGTGGGATGGATTCCCTGAGTGTCAGAGCCATGGACACAGACACACTCAGTCAAGTGAAGGAGAAAATTCTGGAGGCCTTCTGCAAGAATGTCCCCTACTCCCAGTGGCCAAGGGTGGAAGACGTCGACCTCGGTAAGGACCCGGTGCACAGGACCAGCTGGTCCACAAAAACAGGTGAAGCACTGCAAGTTGTGCAGCAGCTGTTGGTGCCTGTCAGAGCAGTGGGTGAAGCAGCATGGACAGGAGGGCAGATATCAGGGCAGCCATTTGGTCCCAGACCCCCTGGCCCCTGCCTCCTTTGGGCTGGGGCCTCACTTCTCCCCTCTCTGTGTTCAGAGTGGTTCGCCACCAGTACTGACAGCTACATCCTGCGGGACCTCGATGACACGTCCGTGGTGGAGGACGGCAGGAAGAAACTCAACACATTAGCACATTACAAGGTAAAGCTGCTGACACCTCAGGGGAACTCCACCTCCTTGGAGCTGGTCTGGCCTCCAGGGTGAGCTGTGGTTTCCCTCCAAAAGCGGGATCATCAGGAACAAGCAGAGAGGTTGCCATAGCTCCGTGAGAGCTTCCAGGGAATAGACATCTGCCCTGGCGAGCATCTCGTTAATATTGCAACACACAGAAACTAATTAACACTCTTCATGCAAAACAAGTTATTACTGACAACAGAAAGAGGAGGAGAAAAAGCTCTTATTCCCAAGGGCGACCAGCCTGGTGATTAGTATCACTGTGCTCTTGATCTGCACTCCTGCTGAAATTGCAGCTACAACTGTCGGTGCCTGCTCTGAGGGCAGGGGCCGGGGATACCACCGAGGAAGCGAGGCCAAAACCATGAGGAAACGCAGTGAATCAGATTGTTTTCTTGACTGTTTTTCTGCTTAAAATTAAATGAAACCAGAAATACTTAACAATTTTCATATTCCCTGGTATCCCTGGAAGCATAGTCCTCAGTGGCCCGTAGGCGTGCATGGAGAACCGGAGCGGAGTTAACGCGGTTATCGGGGGAGCAGCCGGACCGTGGAGCCTGCACGGCCAAACTCTCCTTCCTTTTCAAGTTACCTGCTGAGTATCTTGGATATGTGTATTTGGCCAATTCCCATCGGCTTGGAGAACCTCACTCTCCTGTAATTGTATCAAAAATTCCCTTTCCCTGTAGTGGGGTGCAGGGGCGGAGCAGGGCAGGTTCAGGGGATGTTTGTGGCAGAACCATGACTGCACAGCATTCCCCAGCTCCTGGGATCTCCCCAGACCAGGGAGGCACTGACAAGGCCCCTGTCATCAATGTGTGTTCTTCCCTTCCTCCATAGATCCCTGAAGGGGCATCCCTGGCCATGAGTTTGACGGACAAGAAGGATACCACACTGAGCAGAGGTAACATCTCGCTCCTCTTTCCCTGCTGCTGGTGCCTGGGCAGGAATGCTTGCACTGTCAGAGGGTTGTCTTTGGCTGGGGATGCTGGAGGACACTGCCAAGCCCGTTCCTGGGCGCTGTGGATGCGGTGGCTCTGAACATGTGCAATCCAGTCTCCTCCCTCTGCCTCATGGGGTGCACATTCCATCTCACACCCTCATTGGGAGCTGGCATCCAATCTGTGCTGACAGAGTGAGAGAAAGGAAGAATCTGAAGCCACTTGGTTGAATAAGTCCTCTCCATCCCAGTTACGTATATTCAGTCTCTTGCCAGTTCACTTCTAGGTTTCAGGTTGTGCAGAGTGAAAACAGACCAAGGGAGACAAAAATCCACATTAAACAAGGAATTTCAAACCCTGCTTCCAGGCTGCCTCCAGAGAGCCTGGCTCTCCAGGAGTCCTTCTCCTGCTGTGGGGAGGAGCTGCTTGGGACTGGGCTGATGATGAGGCTCAGAATAATCCTGGGAGTGTGGGGCACAGCAGGGCACAGCAGGGTGTCACGGTGCAGGAGTGCCCCTGTGCTCATTCTGTTCTCATGCTCTCTTGAGTCTCCTTTAAAACATCCCTTGGGAGACCTCAGGTGCCCCTTAAAGTACCTCCTGGGGTACTTGCCACATGCCCCATAATGCAATAAACAACCCCAAACCAAGTAGAAACACTGAGATCACTTGTGGTGAGAATGCCAGCTTGGTGTTGAGGTTCTTGGGGTTCAGATGCCTCTTGACAGGGAGATCACAGTGGAGGTGGATTTCAGTTTGAGCCCCCTAACTGAGCCACTGTGTCTCTCTTCTTCTTCACAGTGAAGGATTTGGACACTGAAAAGTACTTCCATTTGGTAAGTATCCCTCTCCTGGCTGCAGGGATGCTGGCTGCACGTGGGGACTGCTGATACTAAATTAAATTATGTCTGTGGGCTGTAGTGTGAGATGTGATGAACAAGCTGGATCAGGGCTCATTAGTTCTCTTCAGCAGGGTTCAAAGAGGCACAGAAAGATCTGTAGATAAGATTTATCTATAGATAAACTGAGGGGCATGATAAAGACTTACCGGGATGGCAGAGAAACTGTTGTGTCCGAGGGAGCTGCTGGCAGGCGCAGAGAGCTCCGGGCTGGGGTCAGTGCGGTGACCCCTGGGCTGAGTCCCTGCTGGGAGCTCCTGGCATTCCGCCCTTTCCCGGGCTCCTGCTGGTGCACGTGCTGCAAGCGCCAAGTGCTAAACGCTGCTAAAAGCTGCTATGAGAAAGGTGTCACGGACAACAACAATACTTTATAGCCTGGTTCGAGGGGTTTCTCTCTCTGCAAGCATTTCCATGCTCAAGTAGAAGCACACACACACACACACACACACACACACACATGCAGAGCAAGGAGGAAAAAAGGGATGGGAAACCAACTGTTCACATGTGAAACAATGCCAGGATGGACATCAGCTGCTTGCTTTGTCATTATAGAGAGTAATTCACTGACCTGACCAGTGGGATACTCATTTTTGTTTTTAAAAAGCCCGTATTCCTACATACTGTGCTTTTTCCAAATCCAAGCAAAGCTGGTTTCTGCAGAAGCCATGTGCATTGCTGCTGGGAGCCCAAGGTGCAGCCCAGACAGGGGTGTAAGAGCCCAGGGGGCAAGCAGGCCAACCTGCAAAGGGAGATGGATGGGTTCATTTCCTTCATCTAGGATGAGAGAGGCAATAAAGAGCCCAAGAGAAACAAATGTTAGAAAAACTGAGTATTACTAATCACTTTTTTAAAGCCATATAAGAGTGTGTTTATAAAGCAGTAACTGCTTTTTAATTTTATATGCAGTTGAAATTCTATGCTGAAAGGAAAATTTAGCGTGACACTTCCAGGGAAGAGTGCTCTGACCATGTGCTTTATCTGGGACCAGGTTCTCCCAACTGATGAATCAGTGGAACATAAGAAGTCCCACAGACAGAGCCATAGGAAGAAGGTCCTTCCAGAGATCTACCTGACACGGCTACTCTCCACCAAGGTAGGAGCCAGGCTGCCCCTGCTCTTGGCAGGTAGGATTGTTTGTGGGCTGTAGGGAGGAGCCTGCTCCAGGGAAGGAGCACTGCAGGGCTGGTTGCTCCCAGAGGACAGTGGGACTCCCCTCCTGGATGGCTGGAGCATGTTTAGTGAGGCTGTCAGGCTCCTCAGGGTCCCTCCAGCTTCCCAGCTCATCCTTGCCCCTGTGTGATGCCCCACATCATCTCCCCAGGATGGATTTGGGTCTGTGCACGTGAAAGGGATTCTGGCTGCCTCAGGGCTTGCAGTGCATGGCTGAGACCAGAACCCAGCTCTGCAGAAAGAGATGCTTCTTGAGATGGGTTCAGGTCAGGAGATGGAGGTGCTCAGCTGTAGGAGCAAGAGAGATATCTGTGTGATCTGAGGTCAGGTCTGGCCCATCTTTAATCCCAGCATGGTGCCTCACTGAAGTAAAGATCACAGGGATGGCCAGCAGTCTCTGGTCTTCTTTGTCTGTGGTGTACAGAACGAGCACAGATGTGAGATCCCAGCAGTAAGAAAGAAAATCTCAATGCCAAAAGAAATTAACCCCAAATGCAAGTTTATTATATTGCTATCCACAAGCAAACTGTTCCCTCCCTCCCTGCTTCGGCATCCCCTCTCTCTTCTGATTTATCCAGCTGGCAGCAAAGGGTTTCCCCTAGTGTGCAGCAGTCACAGCCCCTCTGCTGTTCTCCTGGGCTCGGGTGTTGCTGCTCTCCCCAGGGTCCACTGTGTCCTTGTCCTGCAGGGCACGCTCCAGAAGTTCCTGGATGACTTGTTCAAAGCCATTCTCAGTATCCGAGATGATAAACCACCCGTGGCTGTGAAGTATTTCTTTGACTTCCTAGAGGAGCAGGCAGAGAAGAGAGGGATCACAGACCCTGACACTCTGCACATCTGGAAGACCAACAGGTTTGGAAAAGGAAATCCTTCTTTTCTTCCTTCCATCTCTTGGGAGCAGCAGCTGCAAAACCCTGGTTTCCTGGACTAATCATTAGGTTGCTAAAAGTAGAAGAGGGACTTGGAAAACAGGGAGGGTGGCAGAGAGGACTGTGAAAGATGAGGCCAAACACGGGATTGGAGAGCTTTGAACAAATATGAAGCTCAGGGGAACAGTGAGCTGCAAGAGGAGGCATGGGCAGACAAAGGGCAGAAAGAACTGGCACACACAAATAATGAAAGGAGAAATAAGATGATGGGAGAAGCCCTGGAGAACTGAGACAAAGTCCAAAACTATGTCAGGTCTTGAAACGTCATGGAAATTTTAAAACCAGTGTGTTTGGATCCTTTTCATTTGCTTTCTGCCTTTTCAGCCCTTTAGTGGCACTTTCCTGACTTAGATCTGTAACCAAGCTGAGTCTCCAGAGTATTCACAGGACTCGGAGCGGGTGCTGTGACAGTGGCCTGCTGGTGAGCACCACAGCAGTGGGACCAGATGGAGCAGTGCTGAGGGAGCAGGAATGGGGTGGAGGAGCCAAAGTGAAGGGGAAATAGTGCAGGAAAGAAACCAGAGGATTTAAATGGAGAGAGCAGGGAGCTTGGAGAGAGCGTCAAGGAGAGGCTCAGCACTTTGGGGACTGGAGAAAGGAACTGTTTCCAGCCCAATGTGTGAAAATTAAAACCAAATTTTACTGGGAGAGCAGGCATGCAGATACAACCATAGGGCAACAGATCTGCCTATCCTTTACTGGCCTGTAGAGCAAAGACTTACAGTGGCTTTCACTTCTCAGCTGCTGTGGAGGGTAGGAAGGGTGAGCAATAGACTGAAGCTGTGTTGTGGCCAAACCAGCAGTGAAATAACTGAAGGAGAAAATGATGAGAGAACAGAAAAAAAGACATTTTGTGGGGCCAGGCTCACTATCAGAACCAGATGATGGTTAGTGTCAGGAAAGAGGGAAAAGGGGGCAACACCATTTCTCCAAATATCAGCAAGAGGGGAAGCCTGACTCAACAGACCCATGCAGGCAAAGCTGCTGGGAGCTGCTGAAGGAGCAGGGGCATGTGTGTGTTGAGAAGGCTGTATGTGCCCCGCCCTCCAGCCTGAAAAAATGTCTTGAGGGTGAAGGTGTGTCCCTGCCCCTCTATCTAGGCAGGGGTCTGTGCCAGGGGTGATTAAGTAGCAGAACCCATCTCCTCAGCTTTCCCCTCTTCTACTCCCTTTCTATCGTCGTCTTTCCTGCATTTTTGCCCCTCTTCCTCTGGTACCCAAAAATTCATCTCGTGTGTGTCCCTGGATCCTTCCCTTTGCAGCTTACCACTGAGGTTTTGGGTCAACATCCTGAAAAACCCCCAGTTTGTCTTCGACATCGACAAGACAGACCACATCGACGCCTGTCTGTCTGTGATCGCCCAGGCCTTCATCGACGCCTGCTCGCTCTCCGACCTGCAGCTGGGCAAGGTACCTCCTGCTGGGGCAGCCCAGTCTGCCTGGGCAGGGGCTGGCAGGGCTCGCCAGCCCAGCCTCCCTCCCGTGGCCGGCTGGAGCCACTGCTTCGGCTCATGCAGCCGAGTTTTGGTTGTCTCCAGCAATGCATTTTCCCCTCCCTTTCCCACCTACTTTGTTCAGGCTTGAGCTCAAACTTTGCACCTCCTCTGTCACAAACAGTAGCCAGGGAGAGGGGACACAGAGTCGTGGGCAGGATGGACACAAGGCAGGGCCCCCAGCCTGGGGGGCTCTGAGCGTGGGGCTGTGTGCTCAGGGTTACCCATCAGCTCCATGAGCTGTCCTGCAGCCATGGGAGAGCACCTGCTGACTCAGCACCGTGTCTGAAATGCTTCCTGACCCAGCTGAGCTGGTGCTGAAGCAGACAAATATTTTCTGCTGTTGTCTCAGGCAGGGGCATAAAATGGAACACTGAGCACAGGTAGGGGCCAATTCTGCTCAGGACACCAATATGGGACATGTGCAGACCCCACAAAGGAGCCCAGCTCCTCCAGTCAGGGCTGGTTTAGGGGTCACCATCAGCATAACGATCCCATAAAGTAGCTGAGGGACAATGTAAACTCCCAGTGACAGAATGGAAAATGATGTAGCTCCAGGTAAAGCTTCAGTCATTGCTCTCGGTGATTTCTGCACAACCACTCACTGGGAGAGAAGCCCAAGAGGTGAGTTGAGGCTTTGAGAGCACAGGCTGTGCCTGTCCAGGCATCACAGACCAGGCCTAGAGGTGTGAGGCTGTCCAGAGCCATGCCAGTGACACCATCCATCAGCACATGGAAGGCACTTGGCAAACACTGCCACACTTGGTGGTCTCCTTCCGTGCTGCCAGCGTGGGGCTGGGGGGCTCAGCAGAGCAGGGGGGAGCTGAGCCTGCTCCAAGCAAGTGCAAGGCTGCCTGGGCCAGGTCCCACCTCCCACCCTCAGAACCCACACACAGTCCCGCAGGGCTGGCCAGCAAAAAGACATCCCATGTGCGTGTTCTCTTTTCTCCCACTGCCTTGGCTGAGCACAGTGCTGACATTGGAGACTTCCTGACAGAAATAGGTTTTATTAAGAAATGCTGTAAATCACCCCCACTGCCCCCCCACCCCAGAGGCTGGTGGTGACTGTGTGGGACTTGGGGGACACCCTGCAGTGAGGGGGTGGGCGCCACACCCCCAGCCCCAGAGCTGCAGGAAGCCTTTGTTGGGAGAGGTTAATGCTGGAGGAAGATCTAATGAGTGCTTGATTTTTTGTTTGTTTGGGTTTTGGTCTTTTTTTTTTGCATATGTTACGAAACACCTACAATTTGTCCTTGTCAAGTAGCAGATGAGGGGAAGAGGGGTCAGCTGGAGTCAGACAGCAGATGGAAACACTTCTCTGGAATACAATAGTATAAGTGAATGAATTGTTGAGTAATGTGGGAAGAATAAATCCTCAGCAGAAAAATCAGCTTGCATGTACACTCAGTGTATCACTGAGCATTTTCCAGGCTGGATTCTTCCCTTGGTATCAGCACGTTGCTCTCGATACTGCAAATGTGAGAGCAGACTCAGTCCATGTATCTACAGTGCACAAGCAGTTAATAAACTGGTGCCCATCTCTTCATAATAGAGACAAATCAGACACAAATTAAAAAATAACTTTGAAATGAGGCAGCATGGTTTTCCTTTGTGTTTCCAAGGAAAAAAAAAATAATGCTGTGAGCAGGCTTTCTGTAAGTTGGCCATATTCTCATAATGCCTTGTCACTGGGTTTGAAAATAAACTGCTGTGGGATCTGGTGCCCATTTCCTGTTTCCCCTGCAGCATTAGCCAAGCTACAGATTGCAGCAGCAGATTGGAGTCACCCAGGGCTCCCCTATTCCTGCCTGACACAGCCAAGTATGCTGCCTGTGGGCAGAACCCACCACTCCCTCTCAGCAGCAAGTCCCCTCCCCTCTCCACCTGTCAGAGCACTGGGGAGCAGTCCCATGTGCCAGTGTTGGGGTGGCAGGACATGGTGATCTCACTCCCTTTGGTGTCCCCAAGCCTGGAGTGGTTCCCCTTGGGGATGCAACATGAGGCTAGTAAGCCAAGTTCATTCCTGGGGTAATGATATCAGCAGGGCAGAATTGCCTTGAGGTTAAAATTATTCATGCTGTGTTTGCAAGGAGGGCAGCAGGGTTGTGCCTCCACTGGTACAACCAAGCTGTATGGCTAGGAGGTTAAGGCTGCTGTGTCCAAGCTGACATTAATCAAGAGAATTCAGTATTCTCTGTTAATTACTTTACGTGCACTCAATTTAGGCCAGGCAGGCTGGATTAGCCAATGCAAAATAAATCAAAGCTACATGAAAAATCCAAAAGCAACATTTCAACTGACAAAGTTCAACTTGTAAGATAGCTTTGTTCTTTAGCTTAAATCAATGTGGCTGCTGAAGAAACCCCAGTGAATACGTGCAGAAGCCCTTCCCTCGTTGCCAGTTGCCGCACACAGCGCCACAGAGCCAAGTGTTTGATCTGGCACAGGTGTGCTACCTCACCTGCCGAGCATCACCTGGCAGCAAGCCACCGTGCCTGACCCCGGGCGCTTGCTGCAAGTGAAAACACCCCCCCACCCCCTTCTCCAGCACTGATGGATGTTCAGCTCGTGCAAGGGCAGCAGGATGGGGCTGCAGCTCCACAGGCACACGGTGCCCATCCACAGATCCTTGATGTGTCTCAGCCCTTCTGCCATGGGCTGCTCCGTGCCTTGGTGCTGTCCTGCACCGCGCCCCTCTCTGGTGAGAGCTGTGACCAGAGGCGAAGCTGCTCCCTGCACCCCACTCCAGCTGAGGCCCCCATCTGATGGCACTGCTTTGGGCAGGCAAACAGGATGACATTTTCAGCCAGGAGCAACACCGGGCCTGATTTCGGTGTCTCGCCCTAGGACTCCCCGACCAACAAGCTGCTGTACGCCAAGGAGATCCCCGAGTACCGGAAGATAGTGCAGAGATACTACAAGCAAATCCACGACATGCCCCCTCTGAGCGAGCAGGAGATGAACGCCCACCTCGCGGAGGAGTCGCGGGTAAGTGGCTGGAGGGCCTGGTGGGGTCTGCAGGCTCAGTGTCCTGCTGCAGCCTGGCAACAGCGGGGAACGCACATAGGCTGCAATCAGCTACTGCTTAGATGCTGGAAGGAGCACACAAGAAAGGATATTTTGCCTGAAACTTCCACACACAAACTTCATCTGACCTAATTCCAAGCCTCTTCAATTACTGCCAGAGCTGCAGTAAACACCCATGAGTTTGCTTGAGCCTAACTAGCTCTGGCACCACTGGGAGCTGAGAGTGAAATTCAGTGCCAAAAAGCCAGGAAGTTTGGACAAGGATTTCTGCAGTCCCGCAGCCACCCAGCCAGCTGGCTCCCAGGCACAACTGCCAGGGACAGCCCTGAGTCCCAGGCAGCCCCTGGCAGCCAGCCCTGGTACCAGCCACAGGAGCTGGCAGCCACACTCCAGATCAAAGTCCTGCCAGCAATGCACTGCAAGTTCCTCAAAATCAAACCTTCTCCCCAGGGTGTTTTAGCTTTGGGCACCAAGCAGGATTTTCCTGTTGCTATTCCATGGCACAGCTGATGTGCTGCCCCCTCCTGTGAAATGGCTTTGGGCACAGAGGGATACACAGTGCTGCCCAGCGTGGGTGTCTACAGCTGGCTTTGAAAACACCAAGGCCCTTCCTAATGCAAGCAAATGCACCTTCCTTAGAAATCCAGCTGTACCAACACGACAGTAAAGTCAGGCAAAACCTGCTTTTACTGTCGTCAGTGCCTGCTGGCTGGGCTGGAACTCACATGCTCCATCAGGCTAATATTCTCCCCTCTCTTTTCTGTCTGTATCCAGAAATACCGAAATGAGTTCAACACCAATGTCGCCATGGCTGAGATATACAAATATGCCAAGAGATACCGCTCCCAGGTGAGTGGGTTTGGGCACATGGGCTCTGGCCTGCCTGGAAGGGGAACCTCACCTGCATCCAGTCCCACAGAACAGGGATTTTTGGGGTGTGCATAATTGCAGTACACACGTAATAGATGCATATGCAAGATGCACCTACTCTGTTCCTTGGCTGGCAACTTCTTGGAAGATAAGGCTGGCTATTTCCAGCTGATCTTAATGGCATTTGGCTGGGCTGAAGAAGGGCTGCCAGATACCTAGATCCTTTCAGGAGAGCAAAACATTCAGATAAGGTCCACCCCCAAAACAACTTGCACCCAATGCCCTATCGAGGCTGCGGTCCTGGCTGGCTCCTGCTCCCCTGCAATCTGTGGGCTGGTGCTGTGCCCTCAGCTCTATTATAGCAGTGCATTTTTGTTATAAGCCACCCCATTCCCAGCCCTGACCAGGGACCCTGGGAGAGCAGAGGTGCTGAGGGTGTGAGCACAGGGGCTGTGGGGTAGGGTGGGCTCTCCCCTTTGGAGCTCTGGGTGGGATTTGGGCTCCATAGGTCTGGTGGGGGGAGCTGGGCTGGCAGTGGGCACCCCACACTGCCTCAGCACCCCACCTGCCCGTGTCTCCCACAGATTGTGGCTGCCCTGGATGCAAACCCCACGACGAAGCGCACCCAGCTCCAGCACAAATTTGAGCAAGTAATTGCACTCATGGAGGACAACATCTATGAGTCCTGCAGTGAAGCCTAGGCCAGCTGCAGCCCTGGAAGTGACCTTTCTTGCAGCACAGTGCTACAAGGGAACCTGCCTTCAGCTGCAGGCATACCGTGGTCATACTCAAACCAGCCTTGTGGAGGGGGTGGGCCTGGCCATGGCTAAAAGTTTGCCTCACCTCACAAGAAGCCACAAGACACCTTTCTGAGCAGCTAAAACTCCTCTGGTCTGCACTGTGGCACCCATAATTTATTTGCTGTTGCCAGGTGGAAATGGAGGCATGACACCTGTGGCAGGCTCAGTTCCCCCCTTTCCCTTTGGTCAGCCCCCAGCACGTCGTGCATCCCTGTGTGTGGTTCCTCAGGACGAGGGATGGGGCTGCAGAGGCTGGACCAACAGACACAGAGCAGAAGGGTCACCTCAGGGAGTAATGACCACAGACAGCAAAGACCATCACAGCCTGAGTTCCCACTCCATCCCCCCAACATCCTTGTTTTTCCAACACCAGGGACTCTTATCAGCTGTTCACTATCTGCTGCATTCTGTGTATTTTTGTGCCTTTTAATTTTTGTACTGTATCTGTAAACATAACCACTCCTCCATCTGAGACTTGGGCAACACAGGGAACTCGGGGCTTAGACAAAGCAGTTGCTTCCCAAGCAGCTAAGGCATGGTGAAAGCACTTTATCGCTGAGGGAGACAGCTGCGGGGGGCTGCAGGGAGCACAGCGTGTTAGCCGGCGGCTGCTGCGCCTTTCCGCGGTCCCGTGCCTGGAGGGCCGTGGCAGGCGGGCCCCCCGCCACCGGCACGGAGCGGGAGCGGCTGCGGCGCGGGGGGAAGGACCGTGCCCTCCCTCCGGTGGCTCCACGCGTGTCCGTGGCACTGCCCCACCTCAGCCCCACCAACACGTTGATGCCGGTGGGGCCAGCGCCTGCTGACAGCCCTGACAGCGGCCTCAAGCCACACACGGGGCACACACCTGAGAGCGTTGTCTCTGCCCCGCCCTGTGCCCATGGCCGAGCACGAGTCCAGTGCTGCAGAGGTGGTTCCTGAAGCGGCTTGTCCCGCTCGCTGTGGGCTCAGCCCTGTGGCTGGTAGCTGAGAGCAGCCAAGAGAGCGGGGCTCGGCTGCAGAGGTGGCCCGTTTTCAGCCCTTAAAGGCAGAGGGACAGGACCCAGCCCCTGTCAGCCGGGCAGTGGCACAGCCCAGCAGAGCATCTCCATCACCCAGAGCTGCAAGCTAAGGCAGAGAGCATCCAGCTCAGACGGGGTCACCGGGAGGGACCCAGTGGCAGACGAAGGGAGCTTGTCCGAGACCGGACACCCCAGTGCCGCCCCACAGCCCAGCGTGGTGGCCTGTTCTCCCTCCTGCAGCCTGGGGAGCTGTGACCGCTCTGGTCTCCTGTGTCACACGGGCCCCCTGTGCAGGCGGGGCACAGCCAACACCTCGCGTTGAAAGCCAGCATTCCTGCAGGGGCAAAGGCTCCTGCCCACAGGGCTGACCCCCCACAGCCGCCAGGTTTGGACTGCCATATAGGAAAGAAACACAGTTACTACCTCACTGCAGGAGGGTGTAAGGGAAGCCTTCATTCGTCATCCAGCTGGCTAGGATGCAGTCTGGCATTGGATGACTTTGTCCACCAAAACTCCTGGGTGATTCACTGCCATGGACAGGTGGTCTCCATTCCATCATTTCCAGTAATGCCACATTTGTCAGAACATCAGAGTTGTGTATGTGTACATAGATATCTATTTTAAAACAAACAATAGACTTTATCCAATATGTTAAAAGGTGGGGAGGGAGGGGAGGGAAAGGGGAAACACGGAGGTTTTTTTTTTTAAAGAGAACTACAGAAAAAGTACTTACACTGTGGAGGTCTCAATGTCTTTGCTGAGGATGTGGCTTCAGAATAGAAACTCTTAGAATGTAGCTGGGCTACATTTTATTTTGAAAGCAATTTCACAAAAATTTCTTGATGTTTTTGTCTTTTAGAAACTGTGAATAGCTGCCAGAGATGGAGACAGGCCCAGCACAGGAAAGGCTAGGGTGAGAAGGACCAAGGTAGCAGAGAATGTTGAGCTTGGCTGGAGGCAGGGAAAGGGCCATGGAGCTATAGGCCAATGTTGTTTGTTACAGGGAGAGGATACAGGTGAGCCAAGACTACATAGAGTTTGCCTCCAGGTGCTGTGGCTGGGCCATGTATTGGGGCTATCGTTTTATTATTTAATTTTTTTCCAAAGCTGAAGGAAAAAAAAATAAAAAAAAAAAAGCAGTTGCTACAACCATTNGGCTATCGTTTTATTATTTAATTTTTTTCCAAAGCTGAAGGAAAAAAAAAATAAAAAAAAAAAAAGCAGTTGCTACAACCATTTAAAGGAACAACTTTAGCAGAGGGTTTGTAGTGTTGCCTTGAACCTCCAAGCCCTTTGTAAGATGTTTTTAAACTTTGGCACGTGTTGTGGGTGTAGTGCCCTTACCTGCTGTGTAGTGGAAGTGGCAGACTCCTGGCAAAGTCTATCTTTGTAATAAAAGAAGGTGCTGAACCTGTGGAGTGCAGTTCCTGCCAAGCACACGGGGAGGACACACATGGGAGGCATCTGCACAGACAAGTTTTGTACATGCAAGACATCGTGTGTGGGGTCAGCAGCCCAGTGAGGGCAGGTTGGTGCCCCCCGGGGCTCCCCACTCACCACTCCCACAGCTCCTTCCCACACCAGGCATGGGAGGGACAACTGGCAGGAGGAGCACCTGAACTGACCAATGCTGTGCACATGAAGCTCAGTAACCCCACAGAGGCAGCTGAGGCCACGCACCCCACCTTTGTCAGGTGCCTCCCTGCACTGCCAGACTCAAGTCTGCAGCTTCAGCACCCCAACACCAGCTGTGACCCAGGGCCCTTAATAACCATGGCATTTCTAAATCTTCCCCCTCTCCTGGTAACTGCTGTGGTTACACCAGAGGGATTTTCTTCTTCCACTAGGAAGTTGATTCTTTGCAAAGCTAAATCCAGCCATTAAATGATTTGGCCTCTCTCAAAGCAAGAGAGCTTTGCATTTCACACCTGGTGGCTGGAGAGAGGGGAGGACACAGCCCCTGCCTGGCACTGCTGGGGACATTGCCACACTGGTGAGTGGTGCTCTGTGAAGCCATCCCCATTTGAGAATCCAGTGAACACTGCTCAGTTACTGCTGCCACATTCCCCACCCTGTCCCTGGGGGCACACGAGCTCCAGCTCCATTAAAGATGGATCAACACAGCCAAGGCTGAAGTTTAAGAGAAGTTAGTTTGCTCAGCTCTTGCTTAAGCCCCAAAGCAAGGCCAGGAGCCTTGGAGGGCAATGGCAAGGCCAGTTGGAGATTAACAAAATCCTCTTTAGGAAGAGTTTTACTTCCACTTATTTTCTCCCAGCCAGGAGGACTGTAACCCTTTACATGATCAGCATGACCTTCAGAAGGGCTCTGCTCTGGGCAGAGCAAGAGAAATTCCTGCAATTGAAGCTATTAAATGGAAGTGTGATAGACTGATCCACAGGAGCTCACAAGACAAGTTTGTAGGTGGAAACTGTGCTGTAGACTGGCACAAAGGGCATGAGCTGTACTGGAGGCTACAGTAACACCCCAAACTTGTTTTTTGAGCCCTAAAACACCTCTATCTTCCTCTTGCTATGGTTAAAGCACAGGCTGCTTCACCCCTGCCAGAGGCACTTGCCCATGGCATGCACCCAGACCTGCTGCCCTGGTGCTCTTGTAATCTCAGCTCAGCCAGGCGTTAGCCAGGAGGACAGAGGGCTGAGCACCTCACACAGGCTCTGGGCACTGTGGTTCCACAACAGCACTGGCCAAGCCTGAGCTTCTCTCTTCCTGGAGGTGTCACCATGCTGTGTCCCATGGGTCTCAGGGTCCCTGCCCATCACCTGGCACGGGTTGACTGCCAGCCTGCACACACACAGCCCCCAAACCCAGCAACCTCTGGCACCACAGCTGTGGGCACATGGGGACAGAGAGAGCACCAGCAAGGCAGCCACCTGCAGCATCAGCTCACCACCATGCCGTGCACATTGAGGACAGGGCTAAGGGATTTTGGCACTGAGAGATGGAACCACAGGGACAGGTACCTACAACAGTTGTACCAGTACATGAGGCAAGTAAAGAAGCTTTATTAGGATGAGGTGAACACAGAGTTAAAACCTGTCCTAGGGACTGAAACCAGCCCAGACCCCAAGGGCCTGGGGCCAGCTGAAGCACCCTAAGGAGCCTTTCTGTCTGCTGCCATGGGGGCTGCCTTCTTCAGCTTGGCCTTCCCCTGCCCAGCTCGTGGAGTGACCCGGGGCTTCTTTGCCTGGTCTTGACCTCCCTGTGCCTTGGGGGCATCCTGCTGTGCCCCCTTGGGCACCTTCCCCTTGCTCTTTCCCTTGGGGGCCTTCGAGGGCCCCTCCACCGCAGCACTTGCAGAGCTGTCGCTCTCGCTCCCTCCTGCGCTCTCAGCAGCCAGAGCTGTGCTGGGGCCCGAGCGCCCTTTCCGGGGGGCGGCAGCTCCAGGGGGCCCTGCAGGCCCCGTGCCACGAGCCTGCTCATCACTCTGGGGCTGCTTTGCTCTGTCGCTGCTGGGCTTCTCTGCTGCTCGTGGCTGGGCCTGGAGGGAAGGGGAGAGAGCACCTCAGGGTGCTGCCATGCCATGAGCCACCCAGCCCCACTGCTGGCCCCTACTCACGTTCGTGGGCTTCGCCTTGGGCTGCCGCTTCACAGCGCCTGCGGAGGAAGGGAGCAGATGAGCCCAGGTGGGGGCCAGGTGGTGGGAGCTGGTTCACAGCGCCAGCAGCCCTTTACCTCGCTGCCGTGCTCCTGCCACAGGGGCCTGGGCGGCCTTGGCGCTCCCTTTCTGTCCTGGCTTCTGGGTCTGTGCTCTGACAGGATCTGCCTGGCCCAGCTGCTGCTTGTGCCGTGGTTTCTTGAGTGCTAACTGGAGGCGAGAGAAGGATGTCAGCAGGGCCAGGAGCCCCTCAGTCCCCAGCCCTGTGGCTCCAGCAGCCCTTGCTCACCTTGAAGGTGCCAGTGGCACCCACAGCAGAAGAGTTGTGGGGCCGCACCAGCTCCCCACAGCTCAGCCCCTTGCTCAGCGCCTGCTTCAGCAGGTACTTGAGGCGGATGGGGTCCACAGTGGGGTACTTGGCCAGGATGAAACGCTTGATGGCAACCACAGAGGCACCCTTCTTCTCATCGTGGGCCCGCAGCGCCTCCTTGACCATCTGCAGGGTTGGAGGGTGCTGGCCCATGCCAGCAGCTTTGGATGCTGGAAGAGGGACCATTTGGGATTGGAGTCCAGTCCTGAGACATTCACACCCTCAGTGGCTGCAAAGCCCCCAGAAGCTGAGCAGCCACAACCCTGCTCATCCCTGCAGCCTCCCAGGGACCACAGCCACCAGAGCCTGAGCCAAGCCCCAGCTCTGAGGGACCCCAACAGCACTTGCAGACCCCTTACCCAGCTGAGGCTCCATAGCAGCACACAAACCCAGGCAGTCACAAGAAACTCTACTCACAGCTCACATCCATCCAATTTATCTGATGAGCAGCCTGGCTGCAGGTGCTGGTTGACAGCTGCTAATTGCTGTGGTTGAAGCCCTGGTGGAAGCCAGGGGCTGGAAGTTGAAGATCCTTTGCCAAAGCTTTGTAGGGGCTGGAGGAAGAAGTGGCACACCTAAGCAGAGGGTTTGGAGAGGGATGAGACATGGGGAATTTGCAGGGTGATTGCCCTGAACAGGCAGACAAAAAGTGTCTACCTGCTGCTAGGTGGGTGTTGAGGTGCTGGGATTGCAGCTTGCTGACAGCACTGGCTGTGGGGTGCACAGGGAACCAGCCCAGAGCATGAGCCCACACAGACCCATTGCCAGTGTGAAGGTGGGATATGCTGTCTCCCTTACCAAGTATGGCCTCACTGGGAAATGGGACTCTGATAATGGGGAGGGGGGGGGAAGATTCCACAAGTCAGAGGAGGAAAATGAATAGCTGCTTGGTTAGCCAGCAGAGGCAGGAGGAGCAACTCTCCCCCAGCCTCCCCAGGTATCACAAGCAGGACAACAATTCAGCCCTGCCCACTGAATCCCAGCATGTTCAGGGAAGAGCACTCCCAGCCCTGGACATGGGCAGCCATGTCACTTCCATGACCCCTCTGTGCAGGCACCTGTGCTTGTGAGAACCTGAGTAAATCACCAGTGGCTCTTTGGGGTAGAAAGAGTGCAAATGTCCCCACTGCAGAGACTGCCCTGTCCATGCAGGACCCACAGGGGTCCTGTGCTGTCTGTTGGAAACGTTAGGAAGTGTAAAGCGGGATTACATGATGGTAGCGCTGGCTCATGGCCATCTCAGCAGACCACAGCCATGGACCTGCAGAGCACTGCCATGGAGACCTCTGTCAAGGTCTGCACCCACCTCTTGAGCCCAGGGGCCAGATCCTGGCTGAGGTGCCAGTAGGAGCTAGGTCTGGAGCAAGGAGCTAGAGACAGACTCATTGCCTGGAGCCCCCCGAGACCAGCACCAGCCTGTTTATTGCTCCATTTCCAGTCCATTTCTGAATTCCCCAGGAGGGAGACAGTGGGGGCACAGGAGGGCTGCTGAGGATGGCACCACAGAAGGTTTGGGTGCATTTCCTCATCCTGGATCCGTCCATTGCCTCTCTGGTAGCTCTGCGATGCCTCTGGCATCTGGCTGAGCTGGTAGGAGGGTCCCAAACCCTTGCTTGCCCCTAGCACCACCAGCAGCAGCTGGATGGCACAATGTGGGGACAGCCTGTGGGCTCGGGGCCAGGCCTCGTGCCAGGGCTGGTCCTCTGGGGGCAGGAGAAGCGCAGTGCCAGGCATCACCACACTCCCGTGGAGCACAGCCTCACGGACAGCCAACAAACACCGAATCCTTCCTCCTCTTCCCTCCAAAACCACCTCCCAGATTTGAAGTACATGAATCAGACATCAGCCTAAACACTGAATTATTCATAAAACTCTAATCTTTAGATTTCACTGAATATGCAGAAGTATCGATAAAAAAAAATAATGAGAGAATTGTACTTGCAAATTGCTCTTTATTAAGGGTTTAACTTGCATGGGCTCTATACATTCCCTATTAGTCCTTGCAAAGCTGCATAGGATTAGAAATCAGAGAGGATAATAATGTACAAAAATAGTTTCAAATGTTGATAACACTGAACAGTGAGAAAAACATCTTATTTGTATAACTGAACTAAAAATAAAAGTGAAGAACACTGCTACAATTGCAATATGCCATCCTGTAGTGCTTCGAGCATATGTGGGCCCTGCTGAGCCATATGCTGCTGGGTCCTGCCTGCGTGGGGGAGATCAGCCCCGCGCCCCGCAGGCCTGGGCAGCGCCACAGCTGCCCAAAATCTCCTGACCACAGCCAGAACAGGAGAGCCTTTGGGGAATTGGCCCTAGTGGTCCACAGATGCCTAAGGAAGAGGGATGGGACTGTGGGGAAGGGGTGCTGGGGGACATGGAGCAGAGCTGCTGCTGAGGGGGCAAACTCCGTCCGGGTGCTGCCGCGCCAGTGCTGGGGGACTGAGCACGGAGCTGTCCCGGGGTGCTGCGGCCACACGCAGCTGTGCCGTGCTGGCAGGGCCCTCCGTGCCGTGCCACCCGCCTGCCAGGCAGCACCCATGCACCCGGATCCCTCCCATCCCCCTGGAGGAACCACTGTGTCTCCCACGACTCCTGGCAGATGGGACAGGGCTGGAGCTGGGAGCATCCGGCAGAGCCGGGGCACTTTGCAGCAGCCAAACCTGCTCTGGGCAGACAGAGCGTGATGGGACTGAGCAACTGGGCAGCACTGGCTTGGCTCCATCTCTGGCAGCAGAGCCAGAAAGTGGCCCCAGCTCGTGCCCTGGCAGCAGCGGAGGCAGAATGTGCCCTGGCTGGGATGTTGGGGTGGGTTGAGGGAGGCAAGGACAGCTCTGCCATGGCCCAGGCACGGCAGAGCTCTCCAACCCAGTCTGCACTCAGAGAAGGGGCATGAGCTCTCAGCAAGTCAACAGAAATGCATGGATTTACGCCAGAGGAGCTAAGCTTTTGCCTTTTAATTACAAAATGTGTGTACACATTTTCAGCCTTGTTCCCAGGGTTCCTAGTGCCAGGAGTGAGGAACCCACCCCACAGGGCTTCAGCCATGATGAAGCAGGGGCACGTGGTGGCAGCAGTGGGGCTAAGTTTGTGCTCCCAGGGCAGCACCCCAGGGACTGGCTGCTCCCATGGTGTCTATGCAGGAGAGACCTGGCTGGTGGAGACGGAGGAGGTCTCTGTCTTGCCAGCAGATGTGTCCTCGTCACCCAGTGGGTTCTTGCCACAGCAGAGGGTTGTGATCATGCAGTTACGGAACTGGGAGAGAGGGAAGCCCGGGGTGAGGCAGCTAGACACCATGCAGGTCTGGCTGCAGAGCCATCTTTAAGCCCAGCAGAGCTGCTTGGAAGCCCCCAGTACTGTGGTGCAGGAGGAGCTATGCCTATGGAGCCTCCTGCCCCACTGTCTGCTGCCCACCCCATCTACTGCCAGCCCTGCCTGCTCCAGTCCCGACTCCTCCATCAACCCAGCACCTGCAGTATTTCAGGTGGGACGGCCTTGTATTTGTGGGATTTATGCAACACCAAGGATGAGCTGCACAGTCAGCTTCCCATGTGCCAGGAGTAGATCTGGAAACAACCCCCACTCCAGACCACTGGCACCTTGAGATGCTGTAACTCTCTGCCAGCTGTTATAAAGAAAAACACAGAAAAGGAGTTGCCTGGCATCCTGCCAGTTACCTGTTTGTTCATGATGATGTAGATCACAGGGTTGTAGATGGCAGAGCTCTTGGCAAAGAATGCCGGGATGGTCATGAAGATGGGCCCGAAGTCCGATCCCTGGTTGGTGAAGATGTAGAACGCGACGCTGGCATAGGGGACCCAGCAGATCAGGAAGGAGATGACCATGATGATGACCATGCGAGTCACTTCTTTCTCTGCCTTCTGGGTGGTGGCAGACTCCTGCTGCTGGGCAGCAGCCTGTGGGAGGAAGGGGATGGAAACGCGATGGAGCCCGCGGGTGCTGCACCGGCAGGGACACAGGGGCAGGGCTCACATTAGTCAATCTGGAGTATGCTATTTCCCTCTTCAGGCATGGCCAGGCCCCTGGAGGGCCCTCCCTATCACCATTCTTGAGCCTGGTGTGGGGCCCTTCCCAGCACAGGGGACAGGGGTAGCCCTCTGGCCACTGCATCCGGCGGGTACCCACCTCCTTGACAGTGCAAACCAGGTTCCCGTAGCAGAAGAAAATGATTGACAGAGGGATCATGAAGTGAACCACAAACATGTAGATGACAAAAGATTCATTGTTGACCTCTGGCTTCAGAGTGTAATAATCAATCCCGCATGAGCACTGCATTCCCTCGGGGATGTACCTGCAGGGTGAGCCCAGCAGGTCAGCATCCAGTGCAGGACCCCAGCTGGAAGCCACAGCTGAGCCACCAGCCAGCCTCCCACACCCCTGAGGCTGGGTCCAATGCCTTCCCTACCTGGACCAGCCAAAGAGTGGGGGAGCTGCACACGCCAAGGCCATGATCCAGGAGAAGGCAACACCCATGATGGCGTGGTTCTCCCCGAAGCGGAAGTTGCTCATGGGCTTGCAGACCACTACGTATCTTTCGATAGCCAGGACCACCAGTGACCAGAGGGCAATTTCACCTGCACCAGGGAGAGGGACAGAAAGGGACACCAGCATTTTAAACAACAGGAAAAAAAACCACCCCGATGGCAGCATGAGGCCTCCTCGGGCTGATGTTCCTGAGAACAACCCCTGGCAGCAGCTTAATCTCCGCCTAGGGTTTGGAAAGATAAATGAAGAATGGTCAAGGGCAGATGTGGTAGAACAGTGTGAAAAGACCCCTTCTTACTGTACTGCTGACCCACAGGAACCACTCTGCTGCAGTGTTTTGAGATTTGTGGCTGATCCCACCATTCATCCCAGACAGCACCTGCCCCTGCAAGCCTGTGCTCACACTCTGATGTGCAGCAAGTGCCCATCGTCCCAGGATTTCTCTTCACTACCCCAGGACACTTGTGCTACAAGGACCAAACCAGTAAAAGAGTAGCTGTGTCCGAAGGCTGAGCCGAGTGGAGGAGGCATTTTTAGACACACAATTTCTGTTTATCATTTGTTTGTTTCCATACCCAGCTGGCATGGGGAGGAGAGCCAGCTCTACTTGCCTGTACAGCCATGCCACACCAGAGCCAGTGGCAGATTCAGCCCTGCAAAATGGGAGGAACAAAACTGTCATCTCTTGAATCAGAAAGTGAGCCAAGGAAATGCGCAAATCCAACAACTGCAAAATCTGGTACTGGCTGCTTTTCATTGCTGCCTGTGGTTCTCGGGATACTGAGCAGGTGACTCCCAAAATAGTTTTAAAAAAAAAAAGTGTCACTTGTTACTTTCTTCAGCTCCTACCTGGAAACATGGCAATGGCCTCAGTCCATCCACATCAGCAGCAGGTCAAGGAAGTTACAGGTATCATGTTTTTCCAAGATCACCTGTATGTTTTCCCTCCCACTCCTAAAATCTGAGGAAGATCCTGACAGAAGACATTTGAATGTTTGGAAAACTTACCGCCCAGTGTGGCAAAGAAGCCTTCGATGTAGCACCCTGTTACTCCAAAGACAAAGTACCCATTCATGGAGGTGTACATAGTGGTTGTGAAGCCTCCAAACACCATGAAGAGGTTGGCGACTGCCAGGTTCAGAAGGATGTAGTTCAGAGGTGTCCGGAGCTTCTTGTGCTGGATGGTGACGTACAGCGTGAGGAAGTTGATGGGGAAGCCGAGCAGAATCAACATGAACATGTAGGCAGCCAGCGCCGAGAACTTCCACGGCTCAGCCAGGTAGTACTGGGGGTGCTCGAAGGGGCTCCGCACCACCCCGCTCTTGTTGGACATGGGCACGTAGAAGTCCTGGCCTTCTGTCCCGTTCATGGTGCAGTTTGGGAGGCGTTTTTGCTCTTACTCTGGGAGTTCTTTTGTGCAAGGGGGAAATTGCCTCTGAAATGGAGCTCCTGCCACCTCTCAGCCTTCACTGTCACCCCAAGGAGAACCAGTTACACTCTCCTCCACAGGGCACCTTTTATAAAGTGCCCCCAGGATAAGCTCCAGGCACTGGTGTCAGCATGATTAGGGTTTACAGAATTATTAATCATAATCATCCCGGGGTAATTGGCTTTCCTGGGAAGGCATTAAGGTGACACCAGTTTCTGGCCAGCACTGTCATTGTTGGAGACCATGGCTCATGGTCTCATATATAAAGAGGTAGCTCTGCACTGCACCATTTATTTGGAGGGGCTCAAACCAGGCAGCAGCTCCACTTGCACAGCCTCGCTCTTCCTTTCCCTTCCCCGCTAACAGGAGGGACACGTGTGGTTCAGACCCCACGTTTTGTGGGTTTGGGGGCTGCAAATGGTGGCCAGGCTGGGCAGGTGTGTGTCCCTCGGTGGCAGAGGGCTGTCCCAGCCCCATTCTCACAAGGGGAGTGTGGGTCTGTGAGAGCAGCCAGTCCCCACTGGAGAGCTGTCCCCACACAGTGCCAGTCCCTGTGGGAGGCTGCAGAAAGCAGCATGACCAAACCTTCTTCCACATGCTCCAGCCACCTCTCTGCTCAGGATTTGGCTCTGGAGGTTTGACCATCACCATGAAACACTTGGCCCACTGTCAGGTTACCAGTTGTGCCATCTCCTCCGTGCCTGTCTTTGTATCTGACTTGGGTCATGCCATCTACATTGGTTACACCTAATAAACAGCATAGTCCATCAGTCCTGGACTGGAATCATTCTGCAATAGTGCTGAGAAGGCTGCTGGACCAGGGCACTGATGGGAGGTTCAGAGCTGAAGCCAGCACTCAACTTCATATGCTGGTTGACAGACAACCTCAGTCTCCTCAAACCTTGAGTAATCATCAGATTCCACAGGGAAGCCTTCCATGCCCTCTGTGTCTCTCTGACTCACCACTCTACACACTCAGTTGTGCTTGAAGCATTCCTTGTGCCAACCAGCAGCTGAGTTACACATTGTCTTTTCTTAAGGCAGCGGGACAAAAGCGTACTGGAGGTGAGCACAAAGAGAGACTTTGCTCTGGCCCTTTGTAGGTGACAGAGGCTGGAAGGGAGCTGAGCACCAACCTCCCCTTGCTGTTTTGGCTGCACTGAGGGTGAGCTGAGTGTTTCTCACAGCCAGGAGCAGGCGAACGCCTCATCCAGCACAGGAGGATGTACCACAGCTGCTGGAGCTCGTGGGTGCAAGGTGGGCAGAAGTTCACATTCTCTAGGCCTTAACAAACTTCCTCCAGTCATGGCCTAGTTTTCACCACTGTAGGTTAGTTTAGCAGTAAGTTTAATGGAAAAAAGCACAAAGTGCTGTACTCTCCTTAGAGCAGAGACCAAGCTGGGAAACCAGCCCTCTAAGTGGGGAGGGTGGAAAGAGCTGAAGTGCTGGCACCACAGGCTGGGGCAGACCTTGCTGGCAGCCCAGTGCAGGCCAGTCTCTGGACAGTCCCAAAGGTCTTCCTTCACCTTAACGTGAAAACACCAGGTCCTCACACACACTCTGCTCCCCCTAAGTCCCTCTCAATTAATTTCTCACGCTTGTTGCCAAGGCCAGAGCAGTGCCACTTTTTAAGTGCAAATGCAGCTCTTTACGCTTGTACCTGGGCACACAGGGATTAAAAGTTTATTTCCTAAACCACTTTAAGCTGATGCAATAAGCTGCTGCTGAGGTAGCAGCTGTTGTGCAGAGCTTAGGGCTGGCGTGCGTCACCACTGCATGCAGCAGTGGGACAGGCAGGCAGCTGAGGTAGAGGAGATTGAGGGGCAAATTGCTCTCAGCAGCTGCCAGCCTGGTACAACATTCTTGTACCTCCAGGGACTCCTCAGCATGAAGCTGGTGGGCTCCACGGTACAGGGCAGCCTGGATCAGAACACCTTCATCATGTATGAGACATGCAGAGTGTTTCTGCACAGAAAAGCCCAAAACACTTTTCAAAGCTAGACTATATCCACAGAGTTGTTAAAAAAACCAACATTGGTCCATTTTGTCTGTCACAGTAGACCCTTTCTCTTCATTTTTATGATTTTTCGTTCCCACTGGCTCTGCACAGAAGGAGCTGAATTCCACCCTGGCTCCCATCTCTAACAGCATTGTTTATCCATGTCAATAGCAGAGTCTTCACTGCAAACAGTGACAGCTGAGTCAGAAAGCAGACGAGCTGTAATTAGAACAGAATGTTTTTAAAGTGGTAAATCAAGCAAACTTGGTCAGGAACCACTGAGGGACTCGGATAGCCGGCAGTGTGATTGCAGGGTCTCCTTCTCCGGAGGAACTCGAGCAGACAGACATCCTGCTTCACGTGCAAAGTGCTGTCTCGTGGCAGCTCCTTGCCAGCGCCAAACACCTCAGCCAGTTGCTCCTGTCCCTTCTGCCTCAGGGCAAAGGCAGGCTGGAACAGACAGGCTGCCATTGCAACAGAACTCGTGGCAACACGGGCACAGTTGATACTAGATTAAAGTCAACACATCACTTCCCAGCTCCAGCCAAGCTGGTTACCCACACCAGTCTTCCCGCTGCTGGGAATGGCCCTGTGGCCATCCTCGTGGGATTCCCCTGCCCAGGGGTACCTTGGTGTCACTGGCACAGGGTTCACTTCCCTCACAGCAGTGTGGGGTGCTGTGAGTTGGTGTCTGAACTGGCACTGGGAATACTCCAGAGCTGCAGCTGGGGCTGGGCACTGGGCTCTCCCTTCTCCCTGCTCTGTCCCCCTCAGCAACAGGCCAGAGCAGGGCCGGGAACAGAGAGGGACGGAGCTGGGACAGCTGGCCAAAGGGGTGTGCCATCCAGCTGAGGTTGTGCTCCAAAACAAAAGCTCAGGGAAAGGGGAAAGAAGGGTGGGTGTTGTGTTTGTGGTGTTTGCCTTCCCAAGTGACAGTTACTCATGCTGAGCCTGCTCTCCGGGAAGCTGGGAATAAATTCCTTCTTGCTTTGCTTTGCTGGCACGCAGAGCTCTGCTTCAGCTTTTAAACTGTTTTAATCTCAACACAGGAGTTTCTTGGCTTTTGCTCTCCTATTTCCTGCCCAGCCCTGTAGGGAGAGCGAGCCAAGGTGGGGGTTCAGGTGCTGCCTGGGACTGATGCCCCCCACACCAGAGGCTGCAGCTGAGAGCAGCGGCTCTGTCCCCTCCCACCTGCACACACAGAGCTGACACGAGGCTGGGGACACCCTGCTCTGCAGCACTCCCTCAGCACAGCCCTCCATAGCAGCACCATGGAGCTCAGGTGTGCACAGCCTGACATGCTGCACTTTAACCAGGTGAATTCCACACAGACTCAGCCACCACCTGCCCCAGGGTGGCTGTGAGATGCCCCAGTGCCAAGAGTAGTGCAACTCTTCAGATTATATTTGAAGGGCTCTTAAACTCTAAATGCTGTTCTTGCCTAAATGAAATAGAAAGGAAAAAGAAATTCAAGATCAGAAGTATCAGTATTATAGCAAATTCTGAGACAATGATAGTGAAAAACAGTCCCATTTATTTGAAGATCTGTCAATAACTGGTGTTTGTTAAGGAGCACAATCTGGAGTAAAACCAATTACTAAAAGGGTGAACTTGATCCTAGACACATTCCTATAAAATTCTGTGGTACTTCAGCTGCTTGCCTGGAAAACACAGAGCACATTCACAAGAAACAGACATTTTAATTTAAAAAAATAGTTACAATTCTTCAATTTGGTTCCACTCTTACATACAAAAGAAGACAAGATGACATAACTAAGTTGTTAGGAAAGCTCTACAGATCTAAGAAGTGCTTTGCCAAGCCAACAGGGGAGTCTGTTGTTGAGGTAAAGACTGGTTTTCTTCATTGGTTTGACTCATCTGTTCTCCGCCGACAGAACGGACAACAATTGTGCTGGAGTATGAGGAGCTCATAGTCTTCTGTGTGAAACATCTGTTAATTAGAAACAGGTTTGAGACAAGTTAGCCTGGACCCTGCTCAAAGAAAATGCAAACTGAGCTCAATGGCTGCTCAATAGCACAGATATTCTGAACTACCATCACAGAGAACTGGTGCTCTCAGTCACCTGAGCTGCTACAGCCTGGAACAGAGCAGCGAGCACTTCACAGACCTCTGCCAGCGCTGCTGAGAAGGCACAAAGCCATTAACTACTTTTGCAAAAGGACAGATAATTAGGCATTTGCATAAGCAAACACGACTGAATTCCAGCATTTCAAAAAGTCATTTCTGAGTGAGGCAGGAGCAGGAGTGAACCACAAGGTAACAGTCACTGACTGGTTTTCCTCGCTAGACCAGGCTGCAAATCAGAGACAGAGCAAAAGGAAATAAATACGAATCAGCTTCTGTTGGTCAGCCAAGGTTTGCTCAAGAAGCTCTGACGTGCAACCAGGGCAACTTCTCAAATTCAGCTACGGCCAAGTACTCCAAGGCAGCTGTTCCTCTGCCTATCACACAGCCCAGAGTTGGGGTTCCAGCGCTCCCTCTCTACCTCATTCAGGAATTTGCCAAGTACATTTTAGAGTCTGAGCTTTCAGTGATCGGCACCGTTCCACCCACCAGGTTCTGGGTAGGGCTTTTTGCTGGCTTTCGAAGCCCCTCCACGAAGCAGTACCTGGAAGCACGAGGGACACATGGTGATGGAGGCGTCGGGCAGCAGGGAGCGGTAGTACTGCCACGGCAGCGGCCTCGGCCAGCGCTTGATCAGCACGTCCCGCCGGCTCAGGGAGCGCAGCACGGCGCGGCTCGCCACCACCGGCACGAAGGCAGAGCCCCCTTGCTGCACAAAGAGCGCGTTACCGAGGGCACACCCGGCGATTTCCAGTGCTTTCAAGCAGCACAGCAACACTCAGGAGAAGGAGCTAATGTAGAACTGGCCCAGGCCCTGCCCCACCAAACTGTCCCGGTCAGCTTTATCAAAACCTTCAGCAACAGCAGCATCCAGCACATCTGTTTCCAGAGAGCTTCCCTTATCTCTTGAACACAATTCCTTGCAAATAATGAAACCCTCCCAGAAAGGCCTGCTCTGTAGGTGTGTTGCTGCTGTACCAGGGCATGATGAGAAAACAAAATTCCAGCAGCATTTAGTTTAAAATCTTTGTTATTTTGTGAGGTTTGTTTGTTTGAGTTTTTTTGTGTAGGTTGTAGGTTTTGCTGGTTTGTTTGTTTGTTTTTGAGTGGTTTTGTTTGCTGTTTCTAAGTGAGGAGTTAACTGGTTAGTCCATTTCCCCCTCAAGTGCCATCCCTCTCCAAGTCCTCTGCTCTGCAACTCTCTTTGTACCACACACACACCAGAGGAGCAGCTTTGTAAAGTAAAATTTTCTATTAAGGTACAGTTCTTACCTCAAAGCTCAGTTTTGCTGTAAAGGGGTCATCATCCTCAATGATATCTGTACTGTCATCAAGCCTCAAACTCTGAGCATCTGGATGCATGTCTTAAGGAAGGACAAGAATTCCTGTAAAACTGGCTCTGCTTACCATAGCCAGCACTGACAGAATCAGTATGAAAGCACCAGAGCAGGAGTAGGACCCTTGCTGCTTCAGAGTATCTCAGACTGTGGCAGTGCCCAGGTCATTATAAGAAGTACCAAGAAGGCCTTGCTGGGATTTCTAGTGACTGGGGAAGTTTGTCACTGCAGCTGCTGCAGAACAGCAAGACTGACCACAGCCAGGCATGACATCAGCTCTTACCCTGCCACAGATGACAGAGCCAAGGAAGCGATCTATTGAAATGATGTTTTTGGGCAGCTTTACTCAGAGTTTGTGTGTTCTTGTGCATTACTCTACATCTCATATTCTATAACCTCCCCAGCAACTGGGAGCTCTGGATGCCAAAGCATTCCAAAACAGATCTCAACAGGAACACTTGTGAAGTGCTACTTCCCTTGGCTGAGAGAAGGCAGCCTCTAAAGGAAGCTGTTATTGGAAGCAACACACTCCAGATTCCCCCCAATCCTTTTCAGAAAGCAGTTCACACAGAATAGGTAAAATATGGCATTCCACTGTTAAAAATAAACATTGTACAGGATTAGAAATAAAACTGTCCTGATGAAAAAGCTTCTTGACAATACTAGGTGTAGTTAAACCATATTTTGGTTGTTATACTAACACAACAAAGAAACAAGACCGAAGCAACTGTACTTACATCAATCGTATGACAAAAAGAAAGGTTTAAATTTAAGGGGAAAAAATAAACTCAAAATTGTTTAAATTTTCCCTAATAAAAGGACTGGAAACCAATTCTAGTCCAAAGGATACGGTCACTCATCATTTCTTGCCATTTATTCTCTCTTTTACTCACTCTTGGAGCTTCAAGATCAATGAGAGCTACAGCTTCTTCATCTGTGATGCCATCTTCCAAATAGAACTCAACCAGATGCAGCACCTCTAAAAAGTGGAAAAGGCAGGAAGTGTTTAACCTGCAGGAACTCAGGAAATGCCTCACAGCAGATACTGTGCTCCTTCTCATCAGTGGTGTTCCGTCCACCTTCTCTCATGAAACAAGTTAAATAGAATAAAATTACAGCAAACCAAACCCCCTGAACTTCTGAGAGGACTGTGTTCACCTTCACAGAACACTGGATGCATTTCAGTGCCTGGCAATAAAACAGTGCTGTGTTGCTGCTGCTGCTGCCCTGCAGTGAGAGCCAACGACCCCCACTTAGCCAAATTTAACAACAGTAAAGGAACATTTGTTTGGCCAAACAACACTGCAGAGAGAAGAAATGAAGCCCAAGACTAGTCTGTTAACATTTATCTACTTGCAAAGCATGAGCACACCCGGCCCCAACTCACCATAGGAGGAGGCCGAGAAGACGAAAGGCTGCCTGCAGTTAATGCAGACATTCCCCAGGTTATTCAGCAAAGGGTTGTTGGTAGAGCACCTGTAACACAGGGGCACGAGCTCCTGAAAAGACAGATTGACAGCATGGTAATCACAGAACAGCACAGCATCGACTCTTTGTTTTCAATTAAATCTGGGCCCCTCCGGCTGACAACACCGATACAACACCAGCGCCAGTCTGGAGAAGCACTGCTGCGAAATCAGATCTCTCAACATCTGAAAATGCTTTCCCTTTTTAACAAACCAGCAAGTTTTCCCATTAAAAATAGCTGTCTTCACCATTTTAACAATTAAATTTTCACCTTTGCAGTAACAGAAGCAGAATTCTGCATCAAATACACAGGGACAAAAGAAGCTGAAGAAAAGTTTACTGAAGCGAAGTTTTTTGCTCGAAGATTTGGTCAAATTTAGGTTCTCCAATTAATTCATCTCTTTTCAAGAGCAGAGTTATTTTAGGCAGTTCTTAAAGGGTGTGTTTCTATTATTTCAGGAGGCCAGGTGCATGTTCAGTGGTACAATGCAATTTATTTTTAGTGTGTACTCCCTGAGAAATGGCTTTATAGAACACTGCAGAAAGCCCAACTTCAGTGAAAGAAGAAAAGGTGTTAAAATAAGATTTACGGAAGGAAGGTCACTGAAGGGATGGAGGGAGGAGGGAAGGAGTTTAGAGTGGGACGAATGAAAGTGACCTCCAGCTGGAGAGAGAGACAAAGACTCTGGAACAATAGCATGTGAACTGGGGAGAAAAGGGCTTGGAAGAATTAATAGGCAGTGAGGAAGATGACTGCAAGAGAGGAGAGGGAGGATGGAAGCTGCCCACAAAGAGAAGGCTGATTTTAATTTGCTCTCAGGAGCAGAAGGAAGTCTGACTTGAAGAATAACAATAAAAGGACTGTGTTTCCAGCAAAAATATAATTATATCACAGAGCCATGCATAATACATTTCAGATTGTTTTGTGCACACAGGAACTCATGTTCTAGGATTAGGCCACATATTAATGATTAACATGAAACACATTCCAGCTTACTTCACTGTCATGGAATGGCTTGGATCGGATTGTCAGGCTGCCCAGCTCAACGGATTTCTGGAACCTGTCTGGGATCTGCAGTCCCTGCAGCTTGTCATAGGCATGACGAGCCAATTTATATGCACCAAGAGCTTTACTCTGCTTTGCCAGGGCCAATAATGTATTGCTATAATTTAATTAAGGAATAAAAATACATACAGCATTTAGGAGAAAATCCAACACTCTGTCTAATCATAGAAGTTGTGCAATGAAGCATATCCAACACTGGGACTTCAAATAAGAGAAATCTATTTACAGAACTTCATTTACAAACATGTTTGAAAGGACCATCAAAACATCTGTGGGCAATTATTAGCCAGGTAAGGAACTGACCCTACACAAATGCTGCTATAGTTAAATATTCTGACTCCTGATTTACAGTATTTCAGTCATTTTGGGGTGTATGCATTTTCCCACAGCCACAAAAACCCCAAAACCCAAACATCTTTTACAGCATAAGTAACCCACTGACACTAAGTGCACCTGATGTGACTGGAAATAAGTTTCCCCCATGGCAGCAACCAAGTGTGTCCTTCCCTTTCACCAGAGCGAAACAGTAACTGCTGTTTAGACCTGCTGACCACAAGGCCTGCTACAAAAGACTTCATGAAAGATTCTACAAGTGAGGAAGTTATGAAAAGGAAAGCTAACATCCCATCCAAAGCCAGCAATGAAGGGAAACCAAGACGAGCCTCCCTTGGCATGCAGTGACCTCCTGGCTGTCTCTTACAGAAAGGTGCATTTCACAGGGCTCACAGCCCATTCTGGGAGCACTCCCCAGAGGTTCACAAGGCACTAACAAAGCCATGCAGATGTTGGCCTGACAGGCCACATGGCCACACCAGCCTCATGGGATGCAAAAGCTCCTGGGTTTCCCTGCTTCTGTCTCAGTACAGTCTCCTTGCAACAACACTGTCAAGATTCAGAGCCAACATCTTTTTGCAGTGACTGTGTCCTAGAATTTGCTCCTCTGACACAGGTGACACACCAGACAGAGCAGGTGCTCAAGATGTAACTCTGACAGAGTTACAGGTTAGGTGATTTGCACAGCCCTCCAAAACTATAACAAATAACAAATTAGTGCAGCTCTGCACACAATAGTTTGAAGATGCTGATTATTCCTGAGGGACAAAAGTCAGTTCCCATTAATGATAACCAACAGCTGACACCAAAGCTTCCCTGCAGGAGGTCCCTGCCTTGGACTGACAGCAGTTCTTCCTTTCATGTATCACATAACTTCTGGATTTTGTACTGTATTGGAAGGATACACTTTTGAGATCCCCAAAGGAGTCTCCTTTGTTAAGCTGTGAAGCAGAAATCTGGAAATATTGAAGAGTGTTTCAGGCAAGTGGAAGCTGAAAGGCTCCTCCTGTGGTATGAAAAACAGACACACATTTTTAAATTTCTGGAAAACCAACAACTTACATCAGTGAGCAACAGAGCATAAGGCATCTCGAGTACTGTGTTTCTTTCATCCACTGAGAAAAAAACGTGTTGACAGAACATAACAAGTGGATTTTGCATGTTTTTATCACAAAACTCATGCCTGATACACACAGAAAAGAGAGACATATCAGTGTAGCTAAGACAGAACCTTTAACAAGTTATTTAAAAATGAGGGCAGTCTGCACAGCCACAGTGCAGAGTCTCTAGTGCTGTGGGATCTAAAGTAGTCTGACAGCAAAGACTCCACAGCACAGTCTTTTTTTGGGCAAGGGCATAGAGCAAGGGCTCTCAAATGTTTTACAACAGATATTTGCACCAACAGTGATGGCAACAAGACTCTAATTGCTGGAATTAGTAGGAGCTCTCACTCATGACTGCACATCACTGGCACATGCAGCACCCTTTGGGAATCCCTAGGCTAGCATGTCTTCTTCTGTTCAACCCCATTTTCCACTGACTAAGGGGAAAACTGCCCCTGGCCTGTGCAGGAGCAGAGGCTCGCTCAGGCACCTGGGACTGAACCAAGGCAACCAGCCAAAAGGGCCATGGGCAGGAGGGAGGTCAGGCACTGGCACAGCCCTGCCCCACCTGCAGCTGGCAGGAGCTGAGCAAGTCCTTGTACAGGACAGCTGAAGACTGTGTAACAGAATAAAATAAAGTTAAATAAATAAAGTTACTATGCAGTGTCACTGATGTACATGCAGTATTTAATTGCCTGAAAAGTCCTAGTTATTTCTGGACTCCTTAAGGAAAAAAAGCTCAGGAAGCATAAATACACAGTTATAAAGTGGGTATCTTACAGTGTATCTTTGAATAAAGTGATAGACATGGTAAACTTCTGCCAAATGCTGGAAGTGATGGAACTTCTGCAACATTTCAGTCTGCTGTCCTTGGTTCCCTGCGGGAGGCAAAGGCATTGGTGTCAGTCTCAAAGCAGTCCATGAGACTGAGTTGGAGGAAAACAACCTGTTATGATTTTAGCACCAGCACTGCCAGAGGAGGTATGTGCCAGGTCAAGTATGCCCCATCTACCCATGCAAATCATATGTTTATAGAGTTGCTATTCCTCTGAACAAACTTCTGGCCTGAAACAAGCACAGCAAAACACAGAACAGCTGAGGCAAGGGTTTGGCACAGCCAGAGGCTACAGCAGAGCTACAGGTAGAAAGTAGCAGGTGTGCATCCCTGGAAACTTATTCCAGAATACCAGAGTTCACAAATAAAATTAATTTTGAAAACTGTCACAAATACCAAATTCACTACTAAGCTGTTTGGAAAAATGTGCATCTCAAACATCTGAGGGGTGACAGATCAGCTGAAATAAACCAAAGGTACTTAGAGCACCGGGCAAAAGGCAGTATTCCCACCCAGCCTTCTGTATTCATTATCACTAAACTACACCTATTAACACCTCTCTCCCAGTGACATACATCTGGGAGACAAGATGACAGCTAGCAAACAATCAGTTTTACTTGTCGGCAGAAATAATTTGTAACCTCCCTAACCTGTGTTCAAACACTTGAGGTAACTTACTCTCCAGCATGTTTTATTTACTAGCACGTTAACCCTCCAGGCAATGGGTGTGGTGGGAAGATGAAGGAGGATACACGGTCCCAGGAGGCAGGATTTTCATCCCAGCCAGACTTCAGAAGGAGCCTTATGCCTGCTGATGTCGCTGGTTTGTTTATTTGTTTTAAATTAGCACGTGGGAAAAACAGGAGACTACAAAAATAGCACAAGCCCGAGATATGCACAGCATTAAAAACCCCAAAGCAAACCCCCCCAGCAGTGGAGCAGCGGCAGCAATGCTATCACAATGCTGGAGCTGTTTGCCTACGTGCACAGTAAGGTCACAAACACACACTTCCTTTCGGTGACTCACCTTGGGCTATGTCTAAGCACTGCATGGAAAGCATCCAGTAATAATAGGCTGCGTCACTGAACCGGCTCTCCAGCACGGCGTTGTGCGTTAACTGCTCCAGCACCCGCACGGCCTCTCTCTGCCTGCCGGCCTTGTGAAACGCTGCAGGGCCCGAAACAAAGAGGGAGGGGGCACTGTGTCATTGCATCGATTAACAGAAATCAGTGCTTTTGAGTCCCGAGCAGCCCCTTCATCAAACACTCTGTCCAGGGCAGGACAAAAGGGATTGCACACTGGTGTTTGCCCCCCTGAAAGCAGTGACACTAATGAAACATGAGAAGAATCTGCAGGTATTTTGAAGCTTTTACACTGTCTCAGAAACTTCTAAGCCCAAGGAGTATAGACAATACTGGTTGCTAGGTTTTTTTTAAATAGAAAAGAGGAAATATGCTGTGATGATCAGATCTCTATACAAACAACAGTGATCTCCAAACACTGCAAATCACAACTTCACTCAAAACTACAATAAATTGTTTGAAGTCAGTGCTCTGGTGTGTATGAATACTTTAAGAGTATTGTGCTGAATACTTTAAAAGAGTACAGCATAGACAATACCCTTCTGTCCTTTACTAACAGCATCTCATTTTTCTGATGCACCAAGTAACACCCTGAATTCTCACTTGGCAAACAGGCATTTGGCCAATGCAATCTCCATTTACAGGAACAGGGCTGGGGGGGAACCAACACCACAGCACTGCTGTCCCCTGAGTGAAGCCAGCTCAGTTTGAAGCTCACATGAGACCAGAACAGACACGTGAGGACCTCTAGCTCCTCCAGTTCTGGCCATCTACACTTGCTGAGCCCCAGAGCACAGCGCTTTGTGGAGCAAATGGGGCTCATAACCTGCATTCAGAGAGTGCAAACTACCACACTGCCCTCACCAGCTGCAAAAAACCCGTGGTGCCAAGACACACAAACTGGTCTTGTGTGCAGACAGATCAGGCCCAGCTTGTTCCTACCTGGGCCCTTCTGAGCCAGGCACTTTCAGGCTTGGATCTGAGCTGGCTCAGGGAACACCAGGTGCATCTGTCACATGGAACTGCACCTGAGCCAAGGCACTGCACTGAAGCCCTCCTGGCTCCACACAGAGCTCACTTCAACAGCTCCTTGTCTCTGGAATAGTTTGTGGACTGAATTTTGAAGCCTTTCCACAGGATGGAAAGTTGACAGTTCTCTTCAAATGTAACTTATACGCAAATAAACCTCACAAAAACCTTAAAGAAACAGGAAAACTTGACTTGTGCAACTCCAATATTACCCAAATACAAGGAAAATTACGTTTTCCACTCAGGTTTGTAAGAGGGCTGCCATATTTAGAACTTTTGTGGGATAAAAATATTAAGACAGTTCAGATTATACACCAAATACCTCTTATGTGCCACGCTCAGATATACAACAAGATAGAAAATCTGGACTTATATTTAGATGCCATAATTTTTGATAGATCCATCACGTTTTCTCATAAAATAAGGAGACTTCCAGTTACTTTAAAACCAGTACGAAAACGTGGATTATATTTGGTTTTTAGTGCCACTGATAAGAAATTCACCAGGGCACAGTGTGCATATTCTGTGGAGAACTATGGAGTAAATATGGAGAGAGCAGTGATCTGTCAGTGACATTCTCACCTTTTTGGGCTTCTTCAAATCGATCACTCTCTGCCAACCACTGAGCATAAGGGACGTAGACTTCATCTTTAAATTCAGGATGCTTTTCACTCAGAGCAAATGCCTGACATAAATAAAAAATTAGTTCTTAGAATACTGCATGGTTTTAACAGTTCAAGGGTTTAAAATATTCCATGGGATCAATCCTTCAGCTCTAAGAGAATTCACAATGAAACATACACAGAATAGAGACTGTAATCTATATTTTCTCCAGTTTGAAACTTATATGTTTTAAAATAAAAAGCAATCAACAACAAAAGAAAAGAAGCTTAGAATAATAATAGACTGAGTATTGAAACAGAAAGACTTGAAAGTGATTATCTGGGAAATTTATAGATTTCCCAGCAAGAGACAAAAAATATTTGTATTTTTACTGAATGCATCTTCTAAAGAAATTGAAGTAACACTATAAATGCAGTTTAGATTTACTTTCAGAACACCACAGCACTACCAAACACTGGCATACACGAGTAACTGAAATACTCTGAATCCTTCTGCACAAGCCTCTCCCCCTTCCTGCCTGCCTCTCCCTCACTACAGTGCTGGGGGAGCCAGACATTTGCCTCCCTTTTTTGCTGCAAGCAGTGACAAGAAGAAGCAGTGGTTTTCAAAACAGAAATCAAGGGCACACTTACTTCTTCCCAGCGATGAGTCTCCACATGGAGCTGGACCAATGCTTTCAGGTCACCAACCTTCATGTAGGTTTCTGCAGCATAGCCAGGGTTATCAAGTTGCTTAAAATAGAAGGCACATTTGGCCAAAGGCTCACGCTCAGCTTTATCCAGTTTTCGAGCAATTTCGATTAACCTAGACTCAGCAGAAAGAAGCCAGATGTTTCAGGTTCTGCCTTGGTGCTTTGCCTTCTAATTATTGGTATAACTTCACCTTCAATCAGTTAACATTTTATAAACATTGTTAATAGTACTACCATGCAACACCGTTTCAGTAAACATTCCAAACAGCTTTTTCCTTTTGCAAACTCAAACCCCTCCCTTCCCTCTTTGCTCACACATTCAGCTCTGCATCTCAGACTCCATGCAGAGCTGTGCAGATGGCAGGGGGAACACGTCCTACATGACTCAGTGGCACAGGACACACTTCCCCAGCCCTGACCTGAGCAATAGGCTGCTGAATAAATATCACCCCCTGTGCCACACAGCAAAACAGAGGCAAGGGCAGGCTGAGGGGCCTGGCCAACATCTTAAGGCAGATCAACAAATGACCCAGTGCCACCTACACTGATGAGAGATGACCAGCGACAGGAGTAGCCACAGAATTTCTAAAGACTGTGCTCCAGGTGACTTCTCTACCCTCTAGATGATTATCCTGAACAGCTGAGAACAGTAGAAATGGGCTACCTGGTACAATTACTGCTGTGATGATTTCTCTGAAGGCATCCAAGCTATTTTAAACAATCTCATATTGGAGATGTACCCATGCATACCCTTCACTGCTGTAATGCATTTGTTTTTGTAACGTATTTATGGCCCTACCCGCTAAACATATGCAAATTTAAAAACATTTTTAATCATAGATGTGTTTCAGATACTCAATCTGATATACAAACAAAGAAACCAAATACATTTGGTCTTATTTTAAAATTATGTGGAATTCATAATATCTCATTCAAGCTTTTACTACACATTATCTCTGAGGTGACAAAACCCTACATGTCCACCCAGCCGTGGTCGCCGCTGATTTCGATGGCCTTCATGTGCTCGCCAGCAGAGAGGTACATCTCCACTGCTGCCTTTGGTTCATTGAGATCCTTGGCCCAGTCCGCTTGTTTTTTTATCAGCATCTTTGTGTCCTGGGGATCTCCAGATCCCAGAAACTCCTGCAACAGAGCAACACGAAAGTCTGCGTTACCTTCTGGTCACAAACGTCATTACACTGTAAAATACATAAAGGCTTTGGAAATGAGTATCATGATGCCTCCCAAGGACAGAAATATTCCATGGAGAGCAACATGGACTGAGCCAGCCTTCAGCAGCTCATCTTCAAGGCCCCGTGTCTGTGAGGAAACAAGGGCAAGTCTTCCATTCAGACAGTTTTCAATTAAAAATAAAGCAGAAGATTGTGGCCAGGCCCAGAGAATGACAATGCAGGTGCCTCAGAGGCAACATTAATGTCCCCTCTTCTCTCTGCTAAGCCTGTTAAGATTCCTGGAAGCTTGTCAGGAACAGGCCTTCCCAAAACAAAATGGTACTAATCTAAAAGCTCTAACAGACAATTCCAAGTTTTGGACTTTCTCTTGCAAGCCAAGCAGGTATGGATTCATTTTCAAAGACAACCCAGTCTCAGCCCAATTAACAACAGCACATCCACTTAATCACACACTGGCATCAGGATGCCCCACCACAAGTCAACTGAAGGCTGAAATAATTATCCAGTGTCTTTGCAGGAAATAAGATATTTTTAAAAATATATCAATGAAGTTCTTTTATAAGGACAGAACCACAGCTGCTCAAAAGTGAGAGTGCTCTGAAGCACTGCTTGGACTTGTGGAAGGAATGCAAACACCAAGCCTGGACTCTGTGTTGACAACCATTTTGGAAATATTTCTAATAGTTAGTTCAGCTTCTTCTGCCAGTACTAAAGCTCTGGCACCATATGGTTCACATCTGTTGACATCATGTGCCAGGAAAAAAATATAAAACCCCCCTTCAACACCAGAAGATCGATTAAGGGCAATTTTGTCTGTTAACAGAACAGGCTACTGCCCATTAAACAACTTCTATCAAATGGAAAATTAGAACAGAGGATAAATGACAGGTGGGAAAAGAATGGAAAACTGTGAATCCTCTGTGTTTCTGGCAAAGTCTGATTGAGGTTTAAAAAAACCAAAACCAAACCCAAAGCAACAAATGGGCAAAAAACCTCTACAAGGAGCACCCACACAGCAAATTTGTGCAATTCAGCAGCTCCCCCCTCCAGGCAGAACTGCACCCTGTCTGTGCCAGCTCCAACTGAGCCCCAGGCCCACTGCAGCACAGCCCTGCTCCAGGAGCAGCTGCACAGGCATCCTGACAGCCTTCGAATCTGGAAGACCGCACCACAGAGGGAAGTCGAACAATCTCTTTGGCATGACTTGTTTTCCTGCTCAGGTCACCAAAATAAGCCCAAATTCAAAGGCTAAGCTCAGCTTCTCACAGTATAAAGAGGTTTTTTGTGAGTTGCCAGTAACTAGAGATCTAGTGCTGTGATAATGAGTCTGTGACCAGATATCAAAGGACTTCCAACCTCTGCCTCCAGTCTGGACCCTCCATCCAGACCTCATCAAAGTCATGCACAAGAAACCAGGTTCTGTGGGTCCCTTTGAATAATTCTGGCAGCATCAGTGCAAACAACATCACAAAAACACCCCCCTCCCCCATATATCTTTCCTTGGATAAATAACTGGCAAACAAGAGGATTTTACATGTTCTTCCATGTCCTGTGCATTCCCTGCACAAGAAGCTGCCTTATGAATACCTTGAATTTCTCTGCATGGAGTCACTCTGAAGTATAGGAGACATGAGACCTCTTGCTCTCTACTGGTTAAATATAGACATGACTACAGCCAAGAATTAAAAGATTCTTACAAAGACTTATGGGAACATTTTCCTGTATGAATTACATTTATGTTCAAGAGGAGCCAAAACACTGAAGCTAACAAAGACTCATCAGCCAAAAATAGCGGAAGTCGGGCTTACATCAGCAAAGCCCCCAAATGTTTCTGTTGAGCTCTTGGAAGAAAAAGATCTCTCTGCAGCATGGCTTGGGGAATCTCTGCTAAAGAGTTTCTGTGCATGTCATGGTGAATTCTTTGTCCTGGATTCAGCAGAATAAGGCTCTGATGAGTGATGAATGAGACTAAACAGTGCATGCATTCTTGGGGATTTTGATAAGAAAACACCATAGATGACTTAAAAGCCAAGTAATGCTTCTTATCACCATATAAACCCATCATTTTTTAGAATAATATTCAATTTATTCCTACATGGAAACAGAGCTTAAAAAAAAAGCCAAGACATTGAATCTTTGGAAGAAATTCTGTAGTAAACAAAAATATTCTAGGTTAGCATATTATACAGTTTTTAAAATTCATCAATATAGAACTGACTTACTCCCACACAAATATATTTTTATTATAACATGGGTACTACCTTGTCATTTTAGGAGGACAAAGAAATAAAAAGGGACTCTTGAGTAAGATATAAAGGAGTCATAAACCCAAAATTTTTAGTTTTGAAAGAAGGAAAATTACTATGGATAATACTATGTAATCACAAGAGTTGTTGGTAGTGTCCACCAAAAGAATCCACAAAAAAGCCCTGAATTTCCAAAGCCATATTTGAGACTCTACAAAACACAACCTGCTGCCTTGGTAGCAGACTCTGAAGGAAAATGCCAGTGTTACACCCAGGCCTGAGACACTTTTCCCCTTATAAGCCAAATGAACTCCAAACAAATACCTGAGACAATAAAACTGGAATTCAAACCCCCATTTGTTCCGAACCTTTTGTAGGATCACCCTTAGGAAACACTTACAGGCACATCGCTACTTCCGCGCGTAAGCGCTTGGGCCGAGCCCTACCTTGGCGTGGTCAAACATGCGCAGGTCCGAGTACATCTCCAGGGCCAGGTTTTCACGGCCACTCCTCTTGTAGAGCTTCGCCGCCTCCTGGAACTTTCCCTGGTAGGCACAAACATCCGCCAGGAACAGGTCGTTGTTGCTCTCGCCGTGCTTCCTGCGGTCCTGGAGCAACAGAGAAACCGGGGAGAGGTGTAGACAGTATTCCAGATCATCAGGACCTAGGTGAGAAAGAGCTTTGAGCAATTAGATCTTCAGGCTTAGATTTTAACTGTTAATAATTAAAAACCTGTAACGGGATATCGTAATTATGCCTTTCCTACATTTCTGGTGAATTTATAATTAAAGAATTAAATCCCTTCTTAATTAAAATTACGAAGAGCAAAATTAAATGTCACTATACAAACCAAAGTGATGAAAAGTCACTTCCCTTGATTTCACACAGGAAAATGAACACATGCTATCATTATGCCAGTCTATTTTAAAAAAGGCATCTGATGGGCTCCTCATTTTCTCCATACAAACTCACCAGCATATAATTTGGCTAAATTAACAATATGTGCAGGTGGGATGACAAACGGGAGGATAACTGCCAACAGTAAGTAGATTCAGAAAGTATCTTAGCTTGCCTCTGAATACAAACCAGTGACACCTCCACTGTCCCCACATGCAAGAACTCTTGGATTTGAGTCAGCACCAGTCACTTCCAGAGCACCTGTACATGCTCTTCTGGTAACCAGAACTGCTTGCTCTGACTGCCTGGGAAGGGACCATGAGTACAGAGTGAGTGCAGAGCCATGCAGAAACCCTCCATGTGTGTGCAGAGCCACAGAGAAACCCTCCATGTGTGTGCAGAGCCACAGAGAAACTCTCCATGTGTGTGCAGAGCCACAGAGAAACCCCTCACATGGATGAAACCGCAGCAGTACCCTGACTGTGAGGGACCTGGGACAGGTTTGCACACACGTGTGTGTTTCAACGTGTGTGCCTTACCCTGTGTACTGGACACACACCACTACCCTGACGGGATGAAATTACTGCTGCAGTTAGCCCACATCCTGCAGAAACACACAGCTGTGAACTAATTTTAAAGAAAACTGCATGCGAGGGGAAAAGCATTCCACAAACATCCAAATTCCATCCTCTGCTGCCAAAGGGGGTCAGCCATCACTCCCTGGCCACACTTACTGACTGGGCTGACACTGAGCTGGTGTCCAAAGTCCCCTTCAAAAACTCAGCTAAATGAAGAATCAGAGCACTTGTTATATCATTTTCTTAAGACTCCACAGAATCCTTCCAGACAGAGATGGCAACTCTGTTTCTCTCTCTTCAATTAGGAAAAAAAGAGTGCCATTACTGAGAGAAACCATCACATTAACAGAACACGTGTGCTTGGTTACACTGCTACAAGCCTTAAAAGGAATCCAATCCACTGCAGGAGAGAGTAAGCAGAGATGTAGAACTCACCGTGGAAGGAGTGTTTTCAGCACATGTAAAGTAAGTTTATGCCTATTTATAGGGGGATTCTTTCTTATTAAACAGAATATGACATGACAAATCCAGAATACCTGCAATAAAAGCAGATCTGGAGAAGCATATGTGGAAAAGAAAGGTTACTACTGGTGAGAGAACTACCTATACCCTTGAAAAGAAATAAAAAGAAAACCAACAGCAAAAGGGGCTCTTAATGCAGACCTTTGTCCTGTGTTAGAGAAAAGTTCACTGCAACCAGCTGGCATTTTGACAGCAGCAGGACAGCTCTGCAGACATGAAGACAAGGAGTGTATCCTTTAAGAGAAGGTGTAAATCTAATTAACACAAGGAAGAGGAATTCCCTTTATGCCATCTCCATGCAGATCTTTAAGCGTTATCTTGCCATCTCTGCAGAAGGACAAGGGTGATGAGTGTATTTTCAAGTGCTCATGACAGTTATTGTTGAGTGAAATTCTATCAAAAAGTGTGAAAAGAATATGAAGGAGTGATTAGAGCAAAGTACAGAAGTATGGAATCCCAAATTCTATTTCCAGTTGTCACAGACTTTTCATGAGACCCTGAGTTTGTCATTTCACTTCTCTGGGCCTGTTTCTGTCTCTGCAAGGAGGAGATAATAGTAATTACCTACCTCCAGGGGGTAGGGAAAGGCTTAATGAACTCATGTTTATGAAGTATTCTGTACTAGGCTCTGTCAGCAGAGTAGTATTCTACCAATTATTAATGGAATATTGAACATTTTTCCAGTTCTCCTGAAGACAGTTTAGAAGTTTTCATCCCACACCCACGTTCTGGTCCACAAAGTTCCAGTCCTATGATTAGAACTTGAGTCACCTCTACTAATCAGAATTTTTCACTTCAAGCACATCTCCAACAGTCAGAAGCACTATCCAAACAAAACTTCTTCCAAAACAGAAATTACTGATTTTGGCACAGTAGTAAGTTTAACAAAATACACCATCTTGAACACTGGCTTACCTCTATGCTGCTGATCAGTTCTAAATAGCGAAGATCTCGGACCCTGGTAAATGCCTGTTGAAAATAATAATTTAAAAAAAAATAAAAGGCATTAACTTGAAAACCCAGAAAAACCCAAAAGTTATTCTGCATGAATCAAGCTGTCTTCATGCAAAAAGGACAGGAGGAAGTCTGCTGGGTTTGTGTTTGTGTAGTCCCAAACCTGAAGGGCTCTGACTATGACTGTGGCCCGAGTTGTTACAGGAAAGGAGACAAGGTACAACCAACACAGCTCAGCCCTGACATGAGCAGCACAGCAGGGAATGGGAGCTGTGCATATCAGTCCCCGGGAAATACAAAGTGTCAATTAAAATATTACATGCTTTTATTCTGGCTATTTTATAGCTTCTCCATTTTGATGTGAGGTGTGAGGCGGACAAGGAAACTTCAGGAAACTGTTACAAGGAAGGGCACATAACTGATCCTATTGTCAAAGCCTGCTGCAAATGCTTCTAGTTTTTAAACCATTCTGAAAATCCAGCATGAAAGGAGCTCAGAGAGAGGAAAGGAAGTAAGAAGACGATAAGATAAAAGTACTGTAAGACAGTGTAATATCTTTGCAAATGGAGATAAATGTGCAACCCAAAGTCTCAAGTGGCAAAGTCACGTGTAAGTTGCAGCAGCTCAGCACTTATTCCTGACATGCATCACAAAACACAAATTTAACTCTTTGGGCTGCACATTCAAGACTTCCAACCAAACTAATACTTAAAAGGGCACAGAATATTCTGCTTACATCGGATTGGACTAGGAACTATGAGAGCCTTTAATGTCAAGAAGCTGCTTTTGTTCGAATTAATCCGCTCTAATTCTAAGAGGGCACTACTTTAAAATTCCAAGGAGGCACTGAAAACTTCTTTTTAAAAGTATCTATTTGCATAAAGCCATCCATGAGACTGGAATTATCCTGATGCCTCCACTTAAGAAAAAAGAAAAAGAAAAAGAAAGTATTTAATTTCCTTTTTTAAAAAAAAATCTGTTATTTAAAGATGCCTATCATTACAGACCATTCTCAGCATATTTTTAGAATGTTTTGTCTTTCATACAATATTCATGACACTGAATTCAGTTCAATCTCTTACTTGAGAAGAGGTGGTGAAAGAAAATAGGGAAGCATTTTATGCCAGAGAAAACTCAGTTCTTCAGTCCATGCCCAGTGATAGACCACTCCCCAAAGCAAGGCACAGCACACAGGAAAGGACTGAAATGATACTACCCCATCACCACTGCTTTCTCACGACATTAGTAACAAGGAATTGGAAATCTTCACATTTGTACTGAGGTTATATTAAATATTTAGGGGGGGGAAAGGGCAAGTTTGTAGCACTAGGGAAGGTGGGGGCCAAAGCCAGCTGAGCATCCTCTGCTGCCACCCGGTGGGCACTGCTGAACGGCTTCCCAGCTCTGCTTCCCTCAATTCATTAATGCATTCTCCAGCTGAAACCATTTTCTTTCTACGAAACACTTCGATTTAGAATATGGCATTTATCTAGAGAGATACATTAGACATCACTTCAAAACCTCATCTCAAAATCCTGACTATATAACAATGAACTGGTTGGTTTGTGGAATGAGACACACTAAAGACAAGCAAGCCAGTAACCCAGGAATACCACTTATATTCCAGTTGTAAACATGCACTATACACACACACACACACATGAATATCAAACCCAAGCCTTCTGCTAAATGAGTAAATAAATGCTTTACCTTTTTAGCAGTTTCAAACTCCAGCCCTTCCAAGGCTTCCATGGCCAGCTCTCTCCAGTCAGCATCTGTTACTCCTAAACAGGCAATTTGATAGGCTTCTTTAAACATTTTTCGTTCCAGATATTGATACATAGGTGCAGACTGGGGATGGCCATAGAAAGAAAAACATGTATCAGAAAGCATACTACTGAGATATATTAATGAAATTCTCTACATACACTGGGGGAAAAAAGATATATTCTAATCACAACCGTTACAAGCTGCCCAGAGAACAAACATCTGCGTTTATACACAGACAGAACAACATTTGGGGTGATCATTATCATATCTTTAGACAAGCTGGGTTAATTACATTCCAAACTCATCCATTTTGAAATCTTCAGTTCCTTGCAATATTAGGAAGTAGCTAAGATTGTGAATTCTTCTGGGAATTGAGCATTCTAAATATGACGTACACTGAGCTTTTTTTAGTACTGTGGGAGCAGAGCAAAGGAGGGGCAGTGCTCTCAAGGCCAGGAGCATGAGGAGTGGCACTGCTGCCAGGCCTGCTGGAAACATCCAGACACGTGGGAAGGGGGGCCATGGGGAGGGAACCCCTCTGCCCCAACCTCGAGGACAGAGCTGTTCTACCAAGGCTGGGACTTTACAGGCCCAAAAGATGCTCAGGCTTTTGAGGACCCGCCCCAAAGGAAATAGGGTGCATCCATCTCTGCAGGGCGACACACACAGACAGATGTGGGTCTGCAGCCACAGCTGGAGCTCTCTGAGGGAACAGGGAGCACTGCAGCACCACTGCCTTGACCTGGCTTTGCAACCCCAGCAGGATGCAGGTCCATTTCTGTGTTATTTCCATCAATTTATCTGAAAACTGTACACCCTTTGGTACCCCCTCTCTCCAAAAGCATAGCTTTGGAAAAGCTGCCTCTGTGATACTGCACAAGAATTCTGTGCCATCTTGCAGCCTACAGCACACCTAAGGCAGACAGGAGTGCTCAAGGCCTGGTGATCCCACCTATCTGCCAGCCACCCTGGACAACCTCATCAAGGACCTGCCCAGGACCTCAGGGGACAGAGGGTCTGTAACACAGGTCCATTACTCAATAAAAGCACAGGGCATTTTGCCTCCTTCATCTACTCTCAGAGGCAAACCCTGCATACACTTGGATGTACAGAGTCACAATCTTTTTACTTTCTTTCTTTCTTTCTTTCCTTTGTTTTTTTGGACTTCTATTGCATCTCATGACACAGAAAACAGCATTCTATGGAAGGCAATCCCTAAATTTTGAATATAAATACCACACAGGTACTATACATTCAGACTAAAACATTCAGTTTAGATATTGCCTAGAGACATCTAGATGAAGCAATAACAAAAAAGTATTTGATGTATTCAAGGAAAATGAAATTACAACGGGGGAAAAGCTATATAGAGAGAACACAGTAAAAACACTGCAGGAGGTAAGACCTGCATTATACTAGATTAGGTGCATTTGCAAGTAGAAAGGGAGAATCAGAAACAATTACCAACAGCAAAAAGGAAGTTAGCTTAATTAATGCCAAAGAAACAAAAATAAAACAGAACACACAATATAACTTAAATAACACCAAAGAAAGTGTGAACTGCAATCATTTTAGTAACGAAATACAAATAAATCTCAGAAAAGCTTCTTCACTTGTTAAACATTCATGTTTATGAGATATAAAGCAACACTTAATGAGATTAAAGGATTACCTGTGGAACTTCAACTGCTGACATAGAGAAAACATGAAGGCAGAAGATCTTGGAGCCATTGTAACCAACAACAAAGCCTTGCAGTTTTTGCTGGTGGACAGGGAAGTTGCTAGCTTTGATATTGAGGTAACCCCCTCCAGAAAAGCAAAGCATATCCTCACACTGGGTATTCCAGGCCACGCTATTAGCATTGGGTTCCTAATGAGCAAAACACCTCAGGATTACAACTGATGCAATCACATCTTTCCTAAGAAGCATACCTCCTTCAGCTAGAATGTTTGACCCATTACAGCCTGGTGTGTACACACACACACTGATAATTCACATTTGCAATATCCTAAAGCCTAGAATATTCTTAAGCAGATTCATAGAGACATATTTTACATTTTAATACACATCTATAATTGTCGTGCCTTTTATTTATATTTACTAGCAATCTCTACTATTGAACTGTAGAACATAATACCAAATTCCACAATAATATACTGTTTTAACTGATCATTTCTCAGTCCATTACACAAAGGAAGTTGCAGACCCTATCTTTGCAGCACTCCATCCTTGCTATCCAGTGTGTTCTGAAAACATTTAATCAACATTAATAAGTGACTGCTAAACTGCCAATGAAGACAGCATTATCATGATTCCTTTTATAGCCTATGAATACACAACGAACAAAGATGTTTAGGCTTTAATTCTGTTTGTACTAACGATAAAACTAAAATGCTCATTAACTGTAATGCTTCAGAGGGAACCAGGACAGAGTTCTAAATTAAACTGGAAAAGGTCACATGTCTAAGTGCTCTTTATTCAGCTGTTGCTCACATAGATTTCCTGTCTTCTCATCCCTACTCCACCATCTCTGAGAGGGTGGTTTTGATAAAGAGATCACAGTTAAATTCTACAAGATGTGATTAATAGATTAAATGAGTTACATGAATCTCTGCACAGTAACGCTTTTGGGATGTTTCGTGCTCCAAACTATTCCCTGCCCTCCCACCGTTTCTTTTCAAGAAACCCCAAGAGTGGTTAATTTTTACCTGAAACAACAACTCTTTGGTATGAATATCATAGACCAGGCAGGTGTCGTTCTCGTCCACCACGGCCAGCTTGTTGCGGGACGCGCTCATGTCCAGGCAGCGCACGGCTGTGGATTGCTTCAGCAGCACGATCGCCAAGGCGTTGTCCACGAAGATCTTCAGGATCTAGACAATGTGAAACAAAGTCACCCCAGACAGCTCTGTCCCCACAGCTGGAAGCAGCAGAGCAGGTAAAACTTCAGTGCTGTTTGCAGTGCGAAATTGCAAGCTCTTTCAGAGACAAACTGCAATAGAATAAGGGAAATGCTTCCAGTGTGAGGTCTCCTGAGCAGCCTGGCTGTAGGTTGCATGCCTATACAAATAAATCAGGTGCTATGCACTCTGGATTCTCCACTAGTTACACAATTTCATTAGTACAGGAATATTTAAAATACAGGAGACACACAGGATCTCAACTTCTTCGCTGTCAGTACCTCTGGGCTCCAGTTTGACGCTTCCAGCTGCCACCTGGCATGTGAAACAGACAGCACCTACACCTGGAGAACAGCCACACCCTCACGAGTGGTCAGCAGGAGACATGTACACACCTGCAACCCCCACTAAAGGCAAGCCTGCTCTCACTTCACCAAGAACTCAGTTTTTTTCAGTTGATACAACTTAGAGACTTTTAGATACAGTTAAACATGTTTATATGAATTTTACTGTCAGAGAATATGAAAGACAGAAGTAATTAATATTTAATCCCAAGACGAGACTGTCAAATAAAAGTCTAGGTTGTAAAAGAGCCTGCTGCTCCTAAGTCTCCCCCTAAGAGCACAGAACACATTTTCTTTGCAGTGAAAAGACATATACCAGACATGATGTGTTACCTGACCATTCTTTAGACCAACTAAGAGGCCTTCTCTTCCTGGAGGGCCTCCAATTACTTTAATGTAACGAATAAGAGATTCCATCAGCCATTCTCGTTCTTTAACACCACTAAATGAGAGGCACTGCAATCTCTTCTCCTAAGGACACAGTAAGATATAAAACACAGCATGGAGATGAAGACAAAAATCTGTGTCTGATGTGTAATGTTTATACCTATACTAGCAGGTGTGTCTAGTTTTACATTTAAAAATCATAAAGTCAAATACTCAATTTAACGGGCAAATTCTTTAAGATGAGCAAACAAAAACAAACATCCTCAATCTTCTTCTAGTAGTTATCTCCCACCCAAAAGTACCCCTGGATTCTGTGCTAATTTATCAAATTCACTGCAGAGCCTGTTTTACTGAACCAGCCACCTGAGCCACGCCACAGTGGCTGCCTAGCAGCATGTGAGCACGGCACGGCACAGCAGGACTGCCTTGGGAAGAGCTGCAGCACATCCCACAGGACAGTCATGTCTTGCCAGCCACTGACTGGGACACTGCCTTGAACACTGAACACACTTCAGGACTACTCTAGCTTTTAAGGCACATACCTGGCATAAAATAATGTGATCTGAACACACCACCAGCAAGTTACATTCAAATTTCTTTATGATCTTTTCCTTCACCCGATAGTACATATCTGCAGAGTCATCTGAGTACAACTCATAGATCAGGATTTTCTCTGGCATCTGGATGGCTAATCTGTTTTTGTAGATTGCAATTTTCTTCACAAGTTCTCTGCCTTTTATCCTAACTAGAAAGAAAAAACACCAAAATCATACAGTATAAGCTGACACAAAAGTAACATACAGAAATCACAAACTAATATACTAAAATTGAATCCCTCTAGAGCACCTCTAAAATTCAAAGCACATTCCTGTTTTGATGTAGATGCTGCTCTGCATCTACATAATCTACTATCCCTGTCACAGTTTACCACCCTCTATGATTTGTCAATAGCATATTCTGGAGCAGTACTTCAATTCCTTGCCATAAAAAGCCAGCAGAAATGAAGAAACAAAATAAGCACAAATGCTTGAGGTTACAAGTAAGGAAACTAAGAGTTATATATAACACATAGTATTTTTACCTCATTTTCAGAGATTAAAACCTTATTTTAAGAGCCCCTGTCCCTCCTACACGGGGGAAAACGTTGCCAATCCCCACATCTTTCATTAAACTTGTCAGTGCTGAACTTGCACACCCCCAGTTTGCATTTTCCTCATGCAAAGTGTGTTTCACAGTTTGACTGCCAAAGTGACAACAGCCTGTCAGGTACATGCAGCATATATTCCAAGTGTCCTGATGGATATTAATTAAAAGCCAAAACCAACTGCATGAGGCTTTGGCCTGCCTGCAAGTGTGGAATTACCTTTCTGTTCTGTGATGAGATGCTGGACAATAACATCGGTCATGTTGTCCCTGTAGGCATAGCGATCTTTGTAGAGGCCATGGACAGTGCTGAAAATCAGCTGGTAGAAGGAGATTGTTCCATCCTGACATCCCACTGCCTGAGCACGAGAAGAGAATAACTTTCGTTAATTGGTACATACAAGTGACAACTGGCAGAGTGTGTGGTGTTCACATGAACAACACGTCCTGCATACTGTATAGATGGACACCAGTTACAGCTGTCTTACATTTAACCATTCTGCAATGCAGAATGAGGACTGATCTCACCACAGACCATGGAGACCACCATGCTGGTGGGGGCCTTGGGTTTATTTGGTTGGATTTTTGGTTAGGTTTTTTGAGGAGGAGGGTGTTATTTATTTGCTTTAATTCTCTTCCCACTTGTACAGGACTCAGGGTACAACATTTCGAGCTGACAGTTGCCCTGTAGGCATTTTCTTCCCGTCATGGAATTAGATTTGGTCAATTCTAGAAGTTATTTGCTGATATTTTTAATTATTTTTCCCTCCTCTTTTTTAATCAAAATGCAGCAAGCAACTTACCACTTGAGAGCAGGTGTTATGCCTCCTTACATCCTTCCTACAAGCTCAGGCTTTATTTCTGGAGGATATTTGTAATTCCAGCAATTCTAGGACCTTCCTAGACACTGCTCAGGTTCTACTGCCTCAGTAGGAATGTCTAAGCAACTAAGCTTGAAATGATGATCTTACTTTAAGCAACAAATTCCCTGTGAAAATGTCAGAAAAATGTCCCTACTCACCACATAGTTGGAGTCTGGTTTAACTTTGCAGGTCCACACCCAGCTGCTCTGCTCTCCCACGGTTCCCAGGCGTACCCCATCCCTTGTGAAGAGAGAAACCTGCCTGTCTGAACCTCCCAGCAAGAGATACTCTCCTTTGGTAAAGTAGCTGATGCAGCATGGGTCAAAATTGAGCACTCTGTCCTTCCCAATCTACAAGGGAAAATAAAACAAAAAACCAATCAAAAACATTAACAAAAGGATCATTTCATCTTTCCTGAAGGCAACAAGTGCCATCACTGATACCATTCAACTCCTCCATGCATGGCTTTTCAATACCCAGAACCACCAGCTATATTAAGATTCCCAAGGCAGTTCTAAAATACATCCAAGGATCCCTCCAGCCCCAAACCATCCTGCTCAGAACACAACTCACAAAACCCCTTTAACCAGCTGAAAAAAACCACAAAGATGTTCTCTACAGACCGGTGAACTATGCCACAGAAGTCAGCAGAGTTGTAAGGGCTTTAATGTAAGAACTGCAAGACAGCAGCTGAGCTGCTATGTGGGCAACAAGAGCTCAAGAAGTAATGGTTTAAAAAAAGAAGATTCATAAAAGGCTGGGAAAACAGAAGGCATTTAATGTAACTAATAAAGCACCAGTATACAAACACTTTGACTATGGGACACAGAACCAAGAATACCCTATGACTCTTGAATAAACTAAGACATACTTGCTTGCCACTCAGGTGGTAAAAGGAAAGCTTCTGACCCCAGTCTGCCACAGCTAAAATGTCATTGCGTTCATCTCTGCCAAAAAGAAAAAAAGAAAAAGTAGCAATTCTACAGCAATTTATTAGTAAATTTCTCAGAGCAACAGAATCAAGTAGTAGAATAGCAGAATTTACTTCAAGTTACCCTTTAAAAGTCACAAACTGAAAGGACAGCAGGTACACCTTGTCATTGAAACCTGTGGAAAACTGCCTGGGGACACAAAACCAGTCTCCTCTACAGAAATAACTCAAAGCTTGAGGCATCACTTCACCTGGAGCTGTGTGAGCAGTGGACACAGTGGAGCAAACAGTCCCAGGACAGGTGAAGCACCTAGACCCACATTCTGATTTAGCAACAGGAGTTCAAGGCCACTGTCAAAGTCTATGCAGCTGAGGAAGAGTGAACTGCAATTATCAGAGTAACATGTTCATGTGAGACCAACAGCAGGCTAAGGAAAGACTTCAGGTCCCAAGTTTGATTCCAGAAGTCTGACATGATCTGTTCAGCTTGGAGCAAAACAGGTGAGTCACCTTTTCCATAGCTCCTTGCCTAGAAGGAAGTGGTAGCCCAAATGTTCTGCTGCAGACAATGCCTCTAGCCAGGAACTGAATATAAAACAATCAGACAAAAAAAAAAAAGAAAAACAAGGCAAGCCAAGTCACCCTCCCTTTGGTCAGTGTATGACACATACAGCTGGGGGGTAGCACACACATATGTCATGATGAACACATACTAGCAGAACGAACTAAGACCATGCACAATCTAGAACTTCCTATCTTTTGAATACTCTGCCCTTAGTCCTTCCTGTGAAGTGCTGCTCCAGGTAATATAGGCACATACGTTTCTTTGAAGTTTCACTCACAAGCTGAAGGAGGCCTCTTTTGCCTCGTGGTCTTCTGACTATCCTGCCTACTGCCAAGCCTGGGCTCCAGTACTGGGATCTCTTCTAAACAGCTGAGAACTGACTCCTCGTCTTCATCTACTTTACTCCAAAAAATCCTGCCACCTACTGCAATAGCAATTGCTTGTTCATGTATTTGGGAGAATATTCCCTCTGAACTGAAGTGAAAAGACAGCTCCCCTCTCCCTCAGTCCAAAGAGAACCTACCCCTACACCTTTAAAACAAATCAACCAGAAAGAGTACAAAACAAAAAAAAAAGTGTTTCTGGAGATGTGGTCTTGAATCCTGGGGTCAGTTTTGGGCTCCCCACTTCTAGAAAGTCATTGGGGTGCTAGAATATGTCCAGGGAAGGGAATGGAGCTGGGAAGGGTCACTAGGAGTGGTTGAGGGAGCAGGGGAAGGAGCTGAGCCTGGAGAAAAGGAGCTCAGGGGGGACCTTGTGGCTCTGCACAAGCCCCTGACAGGAGGGGGCAGCCGGGAGGGTCGGGCTCTGCTCCCAGGGAACAGGGACAGGAGGAGAGGGAACGGCCTCAGGCTGGGCCAGGGCAGGCTCAGGGTGGGTACTGGGAAAACTTCTTCCCTGAAAGGGCTGTGCAGCCCTGGCTCAGCTGCCCAGGGAGGTGGTGGAGTCCCCATCCCTGGAGGGATTTAAAAGCCACGTGGATGTGGCACTTGGTGACAGATGTTAGTGGTGGCCTTGGCACTGCTGTGGGAATGATTGGACTTCCAACCTAAACAATCCCACGTCTCCAGTCTAAAGGTAACTTGTTTCCAGGTTCTCTGCTCAGCTGAAGACTGGCAGCAAAGCCAAAACCCCAATATATAATCACTTAAAAAAGGTAACACACATGGCATTAGCCTGTTCCAGCAGGGATAGAAGTCAAGCCTTTCTGCAATCAATGAGTCAAGGATTATCTACTCAGCATGAAAAAAAGGAAGAATGAAATTATTTACCTGGAAGGATTCCAGCAAATTGACCATACTGGAGAGGAAGAGCCCCCTGGCCGCTCTATTTTCACTTTCTCATCACCATTTTTGTTCCTTATGCTGACAATGCCATTGAACATCCCCAAAGCAAGGTACTGGCCATCATTTGTCCAGCTGAGAAAACACAAACATACTGAAGAGAAAGCTACTACAAACAAGCAACAGGAAGGTAGGATGGTATATAGCACACTCATACAGGAATAGTAGCTTAAAGTACATTCCTAAGAGGGAGTTCTGGGAGGTAGCTAGTAATCCTACAGTTTGTTTATGCATCTAAATCCACAGTTATAGCAAGAGCACGCACTCATCAAGAACACTTTATCATATACACAGAAGTAAAATAATAAATTAAAGCTTGCAATATCTGTAACATGTGCTAAGTCAGAGACACATTTTGGGGATGCTAGTCTGGAGTAGATCAAAATGCTTTAAAGCCACATTTAGAACTGTCTGGTGTAGGACAGAGGGGGCCTAGGTCCCTTCTGCAGTCAGACGAATGACTTAGGTTAATGAATCCTTGCTTCACGTTCCCCACAGTGGTAATACCTCCTTCAACTGAAAACAGCAACAGTAAAGGGAATGAACTACAAATAAAAATTGCAGTAATTTTTCCTCTAACTTCATTGTACTGTTGTTGCACAAGATGGATGAACATATGGACAGAGAACCTAAGACACTTGCTCAAGACCAGGATATGTCTCTGACGCCTCCAGATGGATTTTACAAATAGGACCAAGCATAACCCAACACTTTGCTACTGAAAAAGAAGGAGGGAAAAATCCTTTTTTTTTAAAGCTTCCATCTTACTTGAAATGGTTTATATTGGAATTAACTTAAATGACACAGATAATCCTTGAAACTTACCTACAGCAAGTAATCTTGCAGCTTGTTTTATGTTTAGAGACTGACTTCTGTTCAGGAGACCACAAACCTTGACGAAGGAAAACAAAAAGCCAATGACAAGTAAGTATGTGCCAGTGTTCAGACTGGAAGCTAATACTGTCAGAGAACTCAGGTGGGATTTTAGAGGCATCAAAGTCTTGTCCACTGCTAGAATGACATTTAACTACATACATATTATTTATTATTGAATGGGAAAAAATCCATCTCTGCAAAAAATTCCAGTAGGAGAGCAGCACATTTTATCCTGTGACCCCCCATCACACTGTCCTTTCCCACTGAGTTTAAGTGATTTAAATCAGTATCCAATGTCACTGAACGTTAGGTAGCTTTGTGTCCCATCTCTTCTGGAGTTATAGAGCTGTACCTATCTGTGGTTAGCTTGGCTATCCAACTGTAATGGAACTCACTGGCTCAATAGAAAAGCTTGAGGGAGAAGACATACCAAAATCCCCAGATGAGCAGGATGCCAGCTGATGAGTGAGAGGATTGTATGAAACACACTGGATAGGGTCATTATGCCTAGAATGAAGTTACAGTCAGATTTCAAAAAATCATTCTTAAATGTCCCTTTTCTGACTTTCAGCAAGTGAGCCAAAAGCTTTAGCAGATGCCAAAATAATTGGATTGGGTTATAGTACATCAAGTAAATCTGCTATTACTGTAAAGTAAATCAGTAATAAATCTTGTAAAAACAGTCTCCAAGTAGCAAGATTCACTCTATTTCATCAAGATTAGCTAAAGCTGTACAGCAATTGTGGTTTGTGAAATATGACTGAAGGTTGTATCCAAATTCTAAACCAAGTGTGCTCGTGCAGGCTCTGTGCAGTGACCAACTAACACAAACCAACTCCTGATAAATGTGCAGTCAGGAAACAGAACGTGAAGTTGGTGCTTCAGAGGGCTAACTGAAAACAGAGCCAGATGATTAAAATATATCAAAGTGATAAACTCATCTTTAATTTGATCTTTGAACCAGAATTATGGTTTATTACAGAAGACTGGTCATACTATGTTTCATTTTATTCTGACCTATTCTGAGCTTCCCTACTTCTTTGTCAGCCCTCTAAATTCAGATTTCCCTGGATTCCCCAACTCCTTTTATGCCTTTAATTGCTTTCCTGCCTCATTCAGATATTTCAGCTTCTTTTCCCCCTCCCTCCCCTATCACCTCTTTTCTCTGACCTTAGTGAACCTTCTCCAAACCTAACAGCTCGTGCTCTTTAATTGCAGCAGTGCATAATCAAAATTGGCACAGAACTGAACTGCATCACTTACGTGTACTTCAGAATTCCTTCTAACTTTGAAGTCCAAATTATCACACTTTTATCAGCAGAGCCAGATGCGAAACGCTTGCCTAGGAATTAAGAGATAATTTAAATCCCACACATACAAGAATCACTTTCACTCCAAATACTCAATCAAAGAGAGAGCGAGAAGTTCTTGAACTTGACATGGCTCAAGCAATAATGGGGCTGACAGTGAGTGCCTGGATGTGCTGGTGCTTCCCCAGCCACGCAGAGTTCCAGCAGCTGGACTGCACCATCTCCATGGCCTTGCCAGTAACCAGTCCCTCCAGCGCTGTCCAGCCCCAGGCTGGAGATTGATGGGAACAGAGACAAGTTAAACTGGTACATCATCACAGAACTCCCATTGCTCCAACAGCAGCAGCTGCAGGAAGGCCCCCAAGCCCACAGAGTGCCACTGAATGAGAGTAACAGACCATGAGAGAACTGGAAGCAGAGTGCAGTGAGAGGTAACATATGAAGGATCAGGAGATCAGGAAGCTCTGGGACAGAGGAACTACAGGAATAAAACTCAGAGGCAGATGAGTAGTAGAAACAGGAGTCTCTGAGGTGAGCTTTTTCCTCACATTACCCATGAATATACACTTCACCAGTGCTAAAGCTAACACTGAAGTCAAAGGGGAGGGGCAGTGGGACCACAGCTCTTGGGTTCACAGGTGACCTTACAGATACTTGTGCAGGTAGCACCTGTACAGCAGATCAACCTCTCCACTGGACAACAAACCCCAGGGCTTGCTGGTGAACAAACACCAGGACTCACACTGTGACTGAAACAACCCCAGCTTCTCAGGTTTCAAGGGGCAGTCACCACAGGGAGAGATGCACTCTGCACACCAGGCTAGCAACGCCCCAAGTGCTATTTACCATCTTTGGCATAAGCCACGCAGTACACAGTGTCTTTGTGTCCTTTCAAAGGCTGAATTAGGGTTCCATCAGAAGTATCATACACCTGTTCCAACGGGGAGAAAAAAATCAATCCAAACATTCAAACAAAAGAATCTACACAAAAAAAACCCCTTTCAGTGAATCACAGAACCACATCTGGGTGGGAAGGGACTTTAAAGCTCACTGAGTTCATATCCTTGCCATGGGGCTGTGAGACCTTGCACTAGACCAGGCTGGTCCAAGCCCCAGCCAACCTGGCCCAAAACACCTCCAGTAGGAGGGCTGGGATACAAAATTACTGAAGGCAAACAGATTATGCACTTCCTTTTGTGTCTGTTTTTTGGATTGCATGCAGTTCATACGAGACAAAACGTTGTCTAGCACAGAAACAGCTCTCTGTAACATGATACTTCTTAGAGAGTCAGCACCAGGAAATAACATGCAAAAAGGACATTTTTCAACAGCTTGTTTGGTAGCTTGTTTTACATCTTATTGGGTTTTTATCCCTTATTTTTATATTTTACATCTTGCTGTTGAAACACCTTTCTCCGCAGGGGATGTTTAAGCATAATAAATTACTGCAAAGGAGCATCACTAAATACACGATTCTGTTAGCCCTGAAAATAATACCTGCTGTCCTGCAGCAGTGAACTCCAGCTCTACAATCCACCCATCATCCCTCCACCCCATCCATCCCTTCCTGCAGTTCCTACACCGCCCCATCTGGAAGCTTTGCAGACCTGTCCTGAGCTGGTCCTGAGCTGCTCTTGCAGCAGCCCCATGGACCCACAAAGAGCTTGAGCTGAATGTTCCCACATCTTTCCTATCACCAGTGCCTGGATATGGGTTTGAGTCTCTCCCTGTCAGTGAGATTTTAATGAAATTTGCACCAGCACAGCCCCTGCACTCTGCCAGGACTGGGGGCAAGTTCATGGACCTCAAACCTCGGGCATGGCACAAGAGGACGAGATGACGCAAATAACTTAAATCTCATTACTTTTGGAAACAGAGCTTAAAACTTGGTAAGAAATATTAAAAAGGTTGAAAACACTTTAGAATTGGCCTGCATTAATATTTATGTTGCTGTGCGGCTGCACTGACAGAGATAAGGGGATTTCGGATAGGTTATATTCGTAAGTTAATGTGAAAGAAATCATGCTCATACAGCTGTAAAGGAGAGGACAGGAAGGTTTCCCTACCAGCAGCCTGTTTCCAGCAGCAATTATCAGCTGGGTCCCATCCGGCTTGAACGCGAGGTCGTAAATGCTGAGGGAAACAAATAAAGCAAGAAGCTGTGTCAGGAGATCCGAGGCAGACTGCTGCCCGTCAGATGGGTCACACGGCCGGGGCTGGCACGGTGAGCGCGGCCGGGATTCCCAACGAACTCCCCGAGCACGAGGAACCTCAGGGACCGACCCCGCGCTCGGGAACTCCCCCACCGCCCCGCAGCCCCGAACGGCCGCTGGGAGCGGGACGGGC
>VZRX01002091.1:0-13554 GCA_013398075.1 Notiomystis cincta
AGAATCCACTAAACGGAATGCTACAACCAATCAACTGGTGACACGCATGCATAAATTACTGTATCTCTATATTAACCGTGCTATTGTGCCAATAAAGCGAAGCTTGCTTTATCAGTCATATTGATTGCTTACTTGCTTCCCTTGCCACCGCTCAGACACCACACCACCACATTCTGAATAGATGGGCCACAGTCCAGAAAAGCCTAAGGAATAGCAGCAATACTGACCAGCAGGACTTCTGAGTGCTCAAGTGAAGTGCATGTGTTAAGCACTTTGCTGGATCTCTTCTGCCCTGTGCACCCAAGGCAGGTATGGAACTGGTAAAGGAGAATGAAGTGTGCACTGAACACTGATACCAGCTGGAATCACATGAACCCTGCTCAATCTTACGTGTTTGGAAACAGGGAGCAGGTGTCAGGGCTGGGTTTGGGTCAGCACATAGATCCAGAGCTCGAACTTGCAAGAGCTGGTTTGCTGCCAGCCCTACAGGCCAGAGCTGCAGGCACCTGGTGACTGCAGACCACACTCTACGAAATACACAGATTCAGTTTCTCCCCTAGTGCTCTGTTCCAGGTAAAAAGGCTGCAAGTTTGACAACTTTGAAATGAGCTGTTATAAAAACCTGGAAAACTGAATTAGGAAAGAAAACAATGCAAAATGGGAATATGCTGTAATATTTTCCCTGATGTGAAGGGTGGTTTTGTCAAAGTTTAGGTTGTGTCACGTAGATTTAGCCTGCAAAAACCCAGAAGTATACTCAAAGTGTCCCAGCAAAGGAAATAATTATCTCAGCAGCAACTGTGAAAGTGATGCATTTCTCCCCTACCTGTGTCATAGGCAAACCTGTGGCATGACACAGGCTGGAGCAAAAAGTATGTTCTCTTTATGAAATATTTGTAACTAAAATCCTTCCTGCAAAGCCTATTTCCCAGGCAGCCTGTTTAAGGTAGCAGCTGGATAAAGTGCTGTGGCTTTTTTTTGCTTCAGGGTTAAATTGGATCATCTCTATATGGAGACGTCTGGAGGAGAGACACTTAGCTAGGATGAGAACAAGCCATTTGTTTAAACAGTTTCTTAGGAACCAGAAATTAAACCCTGTACTTCATTTAGAGGAAAAACCAGTGCTTGTATAATCAGCTCGTGGTTGCCTGTGACTGCAGGGAAAGTGGAAATGCAGCCTTCCTTCAACCCCTGGCCAAGGACAAAAGAATACTTTGGCTGTTGGTAAGCAGAGTAAACAACATTTGTTCCACAGTTGTCTGTTCCTTGGCAACCAAAGCTCCCTGTACAGTTTTAACTCATCAATGAGTTCTGCAAATGAGAAGGCATAATGCTGCTCTCTTGCCTGTCTGAAGCTTCATCCCCATGGCAACCGCCAGACCGTGCTTGACAAATTGATCACCTTATTCTGTCTTCTTAAAAGGCTGCTTTATTTTTTTTACAGCTGTGCACTCTCTGAGCACACACAGAAAGACAGCTCTGACCCCACCTTCAGTTTTACTGGCTCACATTAATGCAAATTAAATACAGATCCAGAACTGACAACAGGCTTGATAAAAAATCCCAAGGGAAGCTTCCTGATGGGATGAGAGCCTTCACAAATAGCTTTTTCCTTTGCATCAGCAAAAGGATGCCCTGAGCTCCCACTTGAGAGATCAGAGCTGTTCCTAGATGATACCCAGAAAATGACTCCATCCTATACTACTTCTGTCACTGTAATGAAGCCATTTCTTAAAACGGCAGTGTTTGGGATAAGACACTTCTCTAAAGAGATAAGCAACAGGACCAAAGTTTTCAAAAGTTCAAGTGAAACTCCTAAATCCATAGAGACTTAAAATTATAGCACTCCCTCTCCAAAATCTCTGAAAATACTCATCAGTTTGATTTACTTTATGGTGCTACTGAGTGTCCAGATCTACTGAAAATCTAGTTTTACCTTTCTGTGCCCAAATCTAGATTAATATATTGTTGCCAAGCTGGAAAACCACAGCCTGAGCACTGCAGGACAAGCTGAAGCATGTTTGCATAGCTGTGCTTCTTCTGTTCCTTCAGGTCAGTGGTCTAAAGCCAGCTATGTAGCAGGATGCAAAGGAGGCATAATGAAGGCAATGGAGAGAGGCTTGCAAAAATTCTTTGCTAGGGGGAAATAAAATCTGGAAGGAAGGAAGGAAGCCAGAAAATATACCCGTTGCCTGAAGCTGAATCTAGCCTAGAAGGGGTGAACCTGCAGGTTATTTTTTGAGTCTTAAATGACAAGAAACCAACATTCTAGAAAAGACCAAAGAAACTGTCCCAACAGGCCAGCTAGAGATTTCTCCAAAGAAAGCAGCATTGAGTAGCAAGTGCTGCCACCTTTTTCATCACCCAGAACTGACATTTGCTGAATTAAGAATTTGATACAAACATCCAGTACCCTCAGCAAGTACGGAAAAGAGTGGATTCAAGATAGACTTGTGTGACCTCCACCACTGAATCACATGAGCCCAAGTTTCTCATGAAGGTCTTTGTACCTGGGATGTGCAGTACTTCTCTCCTGGGAGGTTTGGGAGGATATGCTTCCATCCAAGGAATTTCCAGGATGACATGCTGAGACAGAAGCCTTTGGAGGTCCAGGATCTGGCTGTGTTGTCTCACAGACCACCTGCAGTCCCTTTGGATAGTTGTAAAAAAGAAAACAGGTATATAAACACATTTATCTTTCCCATATGAATTTTATAACTGAAATTTGAGCTTAGACATGACTGTTACTTACACCATAACACCATGGAAAACTGATCAAGCCTGTGGCTTCTCAATACAAGGCATTGTACAGGCAAAGGGTCTACTGTACATTGTACAGGGCTCTTGCCCAGGAGAATGATTTGGGATGGAAGGGACCTTAAAGTCAAGCTCCTCCTGCCATACACAAGATCAGGCTTCCATCCTGTAAGACAGGATAAGGCCAAGGAAATCCAGATAGACATATCCCATACCCTTTGGTTCCTCTGCAAACAAAGTTGGGAGCCTTAGCTGGGAAGATCTGTGAATAACTGTAATTTCTGGAGATGGAATACTTAAGGGTGGTAACTGTAAGTTCTCTTTCAATATTTATTACCCCCTAACTCAGCACCTTGTTCAAGCTTGTCATACCTCAGCATAGAATTTACCTCAGTATGTCCACTGTCCAGATTAGAGGATTCACAAGTCATGCTCTGATTATTGGTGGGAGAACTTCTCTTGGCTGAGAAAAGAAGTCAAAGCAGGACATTTAAGGAAATTCCTCCTACACTATAATGTACGTATTAGAAAGTATTATAATACAAGGATAAACCAGAAAACAAAATCAGCATCTATCTGCTGCAAACTTCCTAGGCACTAGTCACAGCCATAAAAAGAAAATAGGACTGGATTAGTTTTTTAGTTCTTTCCACTGTGTTGTCAACAACAATGTCTACTGAAAACCTCTATTTCTTTAAAATTAATTTGAATATAAATTTCATCCTAAATCCATTTGGCATTAATTGTGTTTTCCTGTGCAGACTAGTACCTTTTATTTTGGAGTTCTTCATCCTATTTGTATGTATATTCAGGCCCTTTTCTAGGTTACATCACTCAGACTGTATTGTGATTTCTAATTTGCCAAATGCTTTCAGCACAGGAAATACACAGATGTCACAAAGGAAGTTTGATCTATAATACTGCAGCAGACCAAGGTCATCACACAGACTAGGATGGCAAGCCTTGAAATCTTGTTGAAAGCTATGCAGATATGACTTTGTATCACACTGACTGCAAAACATATTGCAAAGCTTCTTAATCAGATTTTTTTTATTTGTTATTTGAAGGAAAATGTAAGTAAATTTGACTTTCTTTTTTCCCAGTTTGAGAAAATGCTAATATAGCAGCATTTTCCTGGACATAGAAGACCTCATTCCAATTAGTATTTCTGTCCTGCTGAAAAAGCTTTCAAAACATAATGGAGTATTTTCCTTCCAGACTTCTGAAACTATTTTTAGGGATTTTCTGACCATACACAGACCTATAGAAAAAACTCCAATTGTGAAAGAAAACTTAGGACTAATTCCCTTTGCTAGTTCCAGGGCTGAAATATTATATGTTAATTTTAGGAGTTAAAGCAGAGGGATGAAGAGCAAGATGTAAAAGACTGTTTTAAATCATTTGGAAGACCTGAATCTTTTTAATTCTGGACTGTCTCAGTAGGTCTACAAAGTCTTCAGAACAAAATATGATATTCAAAATGACCTGTTATGAGAAAAACCTAATTTAATGGATTACATTTTCACTATAGTGAAAATTACATTTCCATGCTTTTGAGAACTGGAAGCAATGCTACAGCAGTATACCCTGCTCATTTTCAATTCACTGCCTTGCAGGGATTATAAAAACCTATTGTCTAAAACATAACAGTCAAAAAGGTTTTTTAGGACTAGGCCAGATAAAAGGACTTGGAAGCCTAAACATCCAACTCCAGTCTGAAGCAAAAAGAAGAGCAATCCCTTCCAGTATGCGAAAGTGAATTTACAACCTAGGCCTTCATTGGACTCTCTTGAAACTACATTTTCTAATTTCATAACATGCTGGAAATCAAATTTTAGATAGCAGAAGAACCACCTGTGTGCTCTTCACTGTTCATTTTTGTGCTAGTCTGGGAAGGACTTCCTCACTCACATCAGGCTGTTGCAAGATACTGTCTTTGCCTTTTTTAGCAACTAAGGATGATAAGGCAAACAGAAATTATATGAGGCTGACAGAAATGATAAGTCTACTGAAAAATTATTCATTTCCTATTTGTGATGGTTCTCCCATCTCCTATTTAATTGTTATGCAAATGTCAGTTGACTCTGAGAGGAAACAACCTTAAACTACTCTAAAGTCTGACTAGTTCCTGCAGGATTAACATATTCCTTCACATAAAATGGCTACAGAATGAAAGGGCAGCATCAGGCAAACAAAGGCAAAGGTTTCTCAGATCTCAGGAGCTCCATAACAGTCACAGACCTGTAATGATGTTCCTGATGGGTTTTACAAGAGCATTGAAGGCAGACACTTCAGGCTGCCTGTGTTCCCACATCGGCTGCCAAATAACAAGGCCACTGGCCAACCGGAAGGTCAGGTCAGACTCCTGAAAAGAAAACCAGAAGGTTGTTTCCACTCTGTGCAGACTGTCACTTCTCTGAGGCAAGAAATAAGTGATACCACGTTGTCCAGTCAGTACATGCTAACTCCAGGGCTGCTGTCGACAGTCAGCAGTCTCAATACATGTCAACTATGGCTAGTAAAAAAATCATGGGGAAATTTCAGTACAAAAATACACAAAGGCTTTTATCAAATGAAATTTCTATCCTAGTTAATGAACACTGTTTTTCCCAGGACATTAAGCTGTAATAGAAAAGGCCATTCCTGTAACAAAGTATCCCTTTTAATAATATATAACCACTTTATGTTTAGAATGCAAGCACAATTTTAGGATTTACACTCTAAGACTTGAACTTCTTCCCCCCAAAAATAAGAATACTAAATATTAAAGCATTACTTAGACATTGAGGAAACATGTAACAGATTTAGAAGTAGTGGTAAACCTTACTGTTGTTATCACTAGCATTGTTGGTACCTGAACTCTGTCAACACACAGAGACACTGGTACTACTTACACTCCTGCTATTGCTGTTTTACACATGCAAGCAGCTGAAATCATATAATTTAGCACACAAGTAAATCTTAGCAGGATCAAGGTGCAGCTATGCACTTACTTGACCTAATGTCAAACCCACATTAGGAGACAGAGATGTCAGTATAGCCCTGGCTATACCTGTATGGCAAAAGCCCATGATAAAGGCAGTTTTGGTGGTATAATCACAGGTGCACAACACTCTCCTACTGACACAGCCCCAGATGCCTCAGCAGTTGGAATGGATGATGCAGGCAGAGCTAAATGAATGGCAGGAACCAACTACTTTTAGCTCTCCAGCCCTTCTATTCCCTACCCTCTGTTAGTGCTCTCTCATCATAATCAACTCACTAAGCTTGGTTTTAATTACGGTTTTTACTAATTGCAACTTGCAAGGCTTTTAGACCTGGCAGCAGCAATGTTGCATTTTCACTTTGTACTGCTAGCTTGTGGTGACATGCCAACACTTCTATCTACAGCTATGAAGTTAGAGAATTACATGCATCCCCCAAAGCCTGATTTAAAAACATTTTGCTCAAGACACAAAACCTCCCAGAAGTTAGGAATTCAATAGTTTAGGTTTGTCTATGCAAACATATGTCATCATCCTTGAGCCCATGCATTACTTTGGCTATCTCATCAGGTAGTATCCTTCCCCTGAGACCTACAAGACACTGAGAGGACAAAGCTCACTTAGTGAACCATTTACATGCCTCATTTAACTCCTTTCCTGCACTTTATTTTGATGACAGAAATGTGCATGTTTTAATTGGCTTTTCAATGTTCATCACCACAGTATTTCAGAGAACTCAGAGATTTTCAAGGTAAATCAAGGTAAAAAAAATTGAGATACTGTTATTAACCCCATCATGTAAGCAACATGCCAGAAAGATTAATATAAAAAATTGGAACTCCAATCTCTAATAGCCAAGGTCTACCTCCAGTTTAATTTCATTTATTCAAATGGCAGCCTGCATTTTTGTGTGTAGTGCTCCTACACAAGGTAAGAATTCAGTATTTCTTCCCTTCCTGTCCCAGTAGCCTACAGAGAACTAGTAAACAAGTATGAAAAATTTGGGCTGAATAAATTAAGCACTACTGTACAGGAACTCAGTAGCAGAAGTAGAGAAAGAATCTAGTTCTCCAGTCTCGCTTTTACCTGCCATCAAAAGATTATCCTCTATCTCCTGTTCCTTCCTACCTTCTTCAACTGCTGCAGCACAGAAGGCATGATTAGAACAGATAGCCCCATCACTTCATAACTTTATAGTCCTTTTTTTCAAGGACTACTCTTTTCTGAGAAAACATAAAGACTAAATGGCAGCCTCCCAGAGGCAGGAGTCAGAGCATGCAGAAAATGGCTTTTCACCACATCACTCTGCAAAGCTGATGAACTCAGCATAAAATTAACAGAGGAACCCCAGTAGACAGGAGGCCTGCAGCCTGCTTCACACTTCAGAACAAAGGAATGCTCCACTGCCTTTGCCACTGCAATGTTTATAACACTGTCCTGGTAATTAGCATCAAGATGATTAGTAATGACAACAACAAATCCCAGTGGCAGCCCCACAGTGGAATCCCTGAAAATCTAGCAAGGCTTTTCTGAGCAATCACTGGAGCAAGTTAAAGCTCATAATCCTTTCTGCAGTTTTCAGGATCCCAGAGACTTCAGAGGAGCCACAGATCTTTGCCATTCCCAAAGGCTAAAAATGGCTCACTTCGTATTGCCTGCCTGATGATGTGGTGATTGTTCACAACACTGGAAGGATTTTTTCCCAATGGCAGCAGTATTCTGCCAGCTTCATAAAACATTTCCAGTGGCACTCCAGTGCTCACTGTAAACTGAATTAAACAGCAATCACAAAGGCAGAATCATGCCTTTCCCGTTCAGAGCTGTCTCCACACAAGAACCCCATCAGCACACCACTTACTTTAATCCTGTGGACCAGGGGAGCAAAGAGGAACACAAAGAGCTCTACTGTGGCCATGGAATTCTGGAAGAACTTCCTTCTGTTATTCTCCTCCTCATCAGTCATGGTGCTGGGCCGGGGATGTCCTGGTGATCCTTGGTTTTCAGCCTGGTGGATAAAGGCGCTACCGCTCCCTCCCCAGCTAGAGCCTCTGTCTCCTCCAAACTGGTCATTGCTGCAGTCCTGAGGAGCCTCCAGCAGCATCCAGTGAAGAGTGTGAAGAAGCTTTGTTTCAGCTACTCCAAGCTTATCCTGATGTCCTGTGTGGAAAAATGTATCACAATATCTCACGGGGTTTCCATTAATGATACCGTTGAGATTGTTTCAGAGTTGCACTGGAGGCTGGACATCCAACACCCAGATAAACATTTGAAAACTAAAATTCTACAATTAAAAGCACCCAGCATTCTGTCTCATTATATTTGAAGCCTCCTAAATCAGAAGTCTCCATTTATTTCACAGCATTTGGAGTTCAGTCTCTGCAATGTCAGCTGCAGGGCATGGACAGCAGCATGGACATAGAGTGGTCCCAAAAGAAACTGACTCAACAGTCTTGTCTGTTTGACTTTGTTGAGTAAGACAAAATGTCAGTGAGCGCTGCAAGGCGCTCAAGCTGTTAATGTTCCCTTACTGGCATGTCTCAGGAAGCAAATTCCTGCTGAAATCAGTACAAAAGTAAGTAAAGTAAGTTGGATATGGATCTGCCTCTCTGTTATCTGATTGACTATCTGCTGAGAGTCATATGCATATTAGAAAAAGACGAAGAAAAACCCTCCAAAACCGAAGATATTAAAAGTACCTGCTGGAATAGACCACTGCAGCATGCCTTGAAAGAAATACATATTCCTTCAAGGAATCCATACCTGCTGGGTGCTAAAGTAAGTTCTATTACTGCTGGGAAATAATTAGCAAAATGTTACTGAACTACTCTGACTCTTTAGCTCATCAGACCACTAACTTCACTTGGGAAGCTTCCACAGGTAACCCTTCTAAAAATGAGAAAGACAATCATCAAGAAAGGCAACCCCCAGAAGAAGCTTACTAGGATTCTAAGGATTTAGAATACGTTGGCACCCTGAGCAGCAATATGCCATATTTTAACTGGCAGCTCCAGCAGTGGGGAACAGCCTCACACGAGCACTAACCAAGTTTATTCCGGTTGGAGAGCAATGTTGCAGTGCAGTGCAGCACGTGAGGGAGGGCAGCTTGGACAAGTTCCCAGCGTGAAATGCTCTGGATGGCTTCAGAGAGAGCTGGAGAAAGGCCATGCAGTTTGTTTTCCACTAAAACTCTTTCAAAAGACTAAAAGGAAGAACAAGGAAAAAAAAGACATTGTGTCTATTTCTGCCCATTCCTTCCAGTACATGAACATCCTCTTTTAAAAACCTCTATTTTCTAGCTGTATAACTGAAGCATATTTTATAATATTTTTCCTGAAAAATACAGACTGTAACTAAAGCTCACCAGACATATGGACATACTTGACTAAGAAATGAATGGACCACACAACATATTTTCTGCAATATAAGAGAATTGAAGCAACTATCATCTATATATTCGTAAGTGCTGACATCAAGCCAGACTTGCAGCTGTGCTGGGTAAAGCCAATAATTCTGACTTACAGTTGTGCTGGACATGCCAGTAATCCTGTTAGAAGTCACAGGAGCTAGGAAAGCCTGTATTTATGGAGCTGAATGCTGGATATTCTTAAACACAAATGCTCGTTCAGTTTAGTGTAACATAAATGGTAAACCACTAAAGGTATACAGGCCTCAGGAAATGTTTTCACATCCCGCCATAAAAAATTATCAGTGTACAAAATTTTTTGTCAAGCCTATGATGTAATGGTTTTGTGAACACTTACAGAACTGATGGCTGCAGCAAGTTCATTATTTCCACCTCAAATAACACAAATTAAGGCTATCTGCCTCTGAAACCCCTAAGGAAGCTCCTTATTGTTTGCTGCTCCAACAGTTTCAATAAACTGTTGCTCTGATCAGACACAGAGATCTCATTATAGGTCACAAGTGCAGTTACATTCCTTCACTGAAGTACCTATAGCAAAGATAATGACAATGCATGTCCTTGCCATAAACCAGCTTTGGCTCATGGCTACCTATTTGCTCACAAGCTGTTTCACCATTTTTATCAAGCTCTGGGCAAACAAGTAACTGTTACCCAAAAGATGCTTCAAAGGCCCTCGCTCCAGACTCATAAAGCTTATCCTGCAACACTAGTCATACCAATTCTTTTTTCCTGTCAAATTGAGAGGGTAGTAATAAGAACAGACTTAGTTACAAAGAAGAAGAGCAAAAGGAGCATGTCAAAACATGCTCTCCTGAATGAGCAACCACTCCAAAGCATGGCATGCTAACCTGTGGTAACAGGCACTCTCCTGCCCATCCCAGCAGCTGGGCACATTTGTTCTCTCAGTTTATGGCCCTTTTTGCTGGCGTGGGCAGACATGAGCTCCTCTACCAAGAGGCTGAGTGTCCTGATGCAAGCACAGTGCTGCACCATTGTAGTTTTACTGCATCCAGTTCTGCTCTGGCCAGCACAGAGGCACAGAAACACACATTTCTCCACTACAGAGCACTAAGACTGTGCCAACAGACTGAACCATGAAACACTGACAATAACCATTAGAGCTGCCAACAAGTATCAGTGTGGAGAAGGTCACACCGCCCACCTCCTAGAAACCCCAGGCTGCAGTCAGAAAACATAATACACTTTCCTTATGGACCAATGGCTGAAATTACAGCATTTGCTGTAATGTGTGGAAAAAACACTGGCTTCCCAAGGATTAGTCAAAATTAATGTGCCATGGATCATGTTATCAGCAATATGTGTTTCTTAGCACCGTCTACCAGGGATGGGATGCTTTAAGTTACTCTTACAGTGATCTGCTGGGGGCCACAGTGTCTGAAAGGAAAACAGTCTCCTGCCATTCAATCCTATCAGTTCAGGAACAGGGGCAAAATGAAGGGATAGCTCATGCTTTGAAAGCCTGGGCAGGACAGGGAGCAAAGCAGCCATTGTAACACCTGACTATTCTGTTCCAGTCAGGATTCACAGTAGGACAGAGAGCACATTCATGTAAAGACAAGAGAGGTTTAGAATAAGTATCCCACTCAAGAGATTATTACACCAAAAAAAGGGGGGAGGAAAGCAGCAAAAGATCCCCAGAAACAGAACAAGAGGTGCATGGTCACAAATACCACAAAGTTTGAAAGAACCAATGAAAAACATAAGGTTTTATTTATTTTTATTAAAAGGGGACAGGGACCACTACCTTAGTCATTGCTTCAGCCACACACTCCTATTTCCACTCACCCATCAGCTCTGGGGCTTACTGGATCCTTCATTCAACCAAGCCAAGCCTCTGCACAAGCCAGAAGGAAGGTCAGCATAGAGGTAAGTAGTTCCTACAGGCTAGTGAGCTGAATTAGCTCTCTGAAAGGCCTGCCAAGCACCAGTGCTGACCAAGGCTTACTGAACTGAATGATCTCACCTTCAGTACAAAAGCCAAACCATAAGCTCACACTTTAGTAGAGGCGGCAAAGCTATTCCGTTTGCAGGGCAAGGGGAGAAAAAAAATCACTGGGAGCACCAACACTATTCTGAACCGTGACAAAAGACACATTGTTGCTCCCTGGCTTTCTATTCAAGTTCTCATTCCTGAGTACTTCAATGGCACCAGGTAGAAAGTTCCCCAGCAATAGCCTTCTGCAAGCTCTGACCCACAGTCTGCATGCTGCAGAAACTAAAGAGGCAGCGAAGGAGTTTGCAAGTGTATCTTTAGATTAGGCTTGTATTTATCACATCTTTTTGGGCTTCTGAGCCCTCCTGAAGATTTCCCTGTGTGGTTAGCCACCAGACTCTTCTGTTCTTTCCTGGCCTGAGCAGAAAGCTAAATATTTCTGTGCCACAATGAAAGATGCGCTTCTGAATAGCTTATGTGATCACAAGCATCTGAAACAGGAATACCACATGTTGCCAGAAAAATGGAAACACAAAAGCTGCAGTATGGAAACCACTGACTGTCCAAGCCTGCTACAGGCACTGCCTGGTACAAAACTGCTACTGTGGATGTCATCACACCAACTAATTGCCACCAAGCCCCCACACTGATAACTGTTACACAAGCAAACCAAAAGGAACATGCAGTTCTTTGGACAAGTGTTCCTGTGCAATTTGCCTGGAGCTCTCCATAAAGGTGCAGCTATAGCAGACACTCAAGATGCAAGGTCCTGTGTTGCTCCTGGAGAGCCTCCTTTTTGTTGTGCTATGGCTCTACTCTTTCAGGACCTGCCAGAGCAAATAGACAGACACTGGGGCAGAAGATCTAATTTTCACCCGGCATGAACTAAGCAACTGCTGCTACAGCTGAGAGGAGCCCCATGCTTAAACAACAAGGCTGAATGAGAATGTCTGAATGAACTCCCTCTAAGTGAGTCAGAAGACAGTACTGTCAGGCTGTGGGTATGTCTAGAGCCACAGCCTCAGGGCTCAGGGCTGCAGCTTTGCTGAGAAAACAACCACCTACCTATAGCAGGCTCGTTCCTGCCTGCAACACCCCACGCACTCCAAAGGCAGATAAAGAACACCTGCCAAGGGGATAGTGAGGGCAGCTGGTGCCTTGGCTGGAGAAACAGTCCCTTTCAGCAGTGCTGTGTGTGTGCTCAGCCCCCTCAGGACCATTTACACAAGCATCTTTTCTTTTAGCCTAGTGGTGACAGCTGTTTTCACAGGGAGTGGCAGCCAGCCTGGCTGCCTTCCCACTGCTGCTGCTCTCCTTTAACTTTCATCTCCACCAAGAACCAAAGGTGCTGCCAAATACTTTGTGACCAGGATCAGCCCGTGTGTCAGTCTGCTCTGTCCTGTACTTCTTGTCCAGGCATCTTCAGGCTATCTGTTCCCATTCCAGCAGCATTCTGGCTGGGCTTTGTCATGGTTTCCTAAACAGCTTTACTTGAGCTGCATGAGTTTCCTCTGCTCTAAACCCATGGTAGCTGTACCTGCAGTGAATTGCATAAGGCAGGAAGAGGTCAGCCAGGGGTTCCCAGAGGTTACTCTGGGAAGCTCAGCACCTCCTGTTACATCCTCTCAGGAGTGCCAGGGAGTATCCCAGTGCAGGTACAGAAGGACCATGGCAGACACACAGAGAAATGCTTAGTGCTTCCTGAACTGGACGTCTGTTCTTGGCAGGGACCTGACTACCCTGTCCTTTCAAAGCTCAGCCTGCAACATGTAAGAAAGTTGAGACCACTACTGAAGTTACTTCAGACTGACTGGAAAGAGCAGGAAGTGCAGGCAGAAAGTACTGTCAGTCCAGGGCACTGAGCGAGGAGGAGTTCCCAGAAAGATCTAAGAACTGACGAGTTCACAGCACAAGGGATGGTAAGACTCCATTGTTTACTAAACACAGCAATAGTCTAAACATTCAGAAATAATGAAACGCAGATGCCAAACACTTTACTTGCAGAAATTCAGTTTTCTGCAACCATGCCCATTGGCTGGATAAAATAAAAGTAGCCTCTTTCTGAACTGTGTTCCATATCTATATTTTAATTATTCATAATAATAAAATATATAATTACATTTTCAAAAAGAAGAAATAAAAATCCAAACAAACAAGCAAAAAATCCACAAAAAAGCCAACAACAATCATAAAAAAAACCCCAAACCAAAACCAAAAACCCAACAAGCAACAAAAAAACCCAAACAAAAACCCCCAAATAAAGAAAAAAACCACAAAAAAACCCAAAACCCCCAACAAAAACAAAAAAAATCAAAAAAACACAAAAAACCAAAAACCCCTCAAAAACCACAAAAAGCCAACCAAAAAACAACAAAAAACCCAAAAAAACCAAAACAAACACACAAAACCCCAAAAAACCAACAAGAAACCCCACA